>CAOKZL010003835.1:0-66924 GCA_948472985.1 Iguana delicatissima | reverse complement strand
GGACACCATTTAGCCATGACCTTGGGTGCTTCAAACACACTCAGCCTCAGAAAAGTCCAGGATAGGTTTGCCTTAGAGTCACCGTAAGTCTGAGAAGACTTGAAGATCTACCACCACAACAACAGCGCCTTGCTGAACCCAACAAGGTTTATAATTTTGAGCAGAATTGCACTGCCAGTTTACCTTTCCAGCTATTTAACCATCCTGCACTGAAACAAGAGCACTCACCTTGTAGTCATCACTCGTTGACCCAATGGCTGACCCAAAGGTGGCATTGTTAGCCCAGTTCCCATCTCCTTCTGGGTAGTTGGCATTGTTGCCTTGTTGACTGGACCAGCGGTCGCCCACAGTGCATTTCCCAAAGATGTTGTTCTCATGGATGCTGGCCACCAAAGTCCAGCCTCCTCCATTGGTGGTCATGTCACAGAAGGTCTGGTAGACTTCCCCATCTTCCGTGGTCAGAGAATACAATCCATCTGCCAAAAACCAAAAATTTCAGATGTCGAAAGAGAAGCCAAGACAGCTCAGTGATATCAGGGCAAGAGCGAGGGCTACTAAATTTCTCCAAAGAAGCACAAGTCTTGCAATGTAACTTGCCTTCACATATCCTTGTTCTGCTCTTGGTTGTGGAGGGCGTTGCTTGTGGCAATTTCTAGGATCCGAACTATATCAGTTCCTCCAAAGTGTGTGTGCTTTAATGATGTATGCTTTGCTGAGACAGTCCTATGGTCTGAAGGGCAAATTTTCTCATCTCTGTTTTTTTTTTAAATTAGAGTTATAGTGCAGAAGTGTTGTTTCACTGGTGCATTATAGCACTGTAATTATTTTTAAAAAAAAGAATAGAAAGGAAAAAAAAATACAAATATACATATATTTCTGATAGGTTCCAGAAAGAAAAACAAACCCACTTGAGGGTGGAAATAAAATGTTGCAGCTGGTGCCAGGAGTGCCGGAAAATAATCATTTGGATATTTTAGCGCACACAAAAGAACTGTTGCTACAAATACTGCCATCTCTCAGCTCATTGGCCCCATCTGAAGAAGCCTTGAGTTTTAATTGTAATAAACACTGATCAGTGTACTTCTTTAGCTACGGACTCCTGCAGGGGCAGCGGGCTGGACGAGAAGGTCTTTTGCATCTTTTCCAGCTCTCTGACTCCGCTGGTTTTCACTCCTCACCTGTGGCCCCTTGGTTGGAATTCTTGATTTGGTTGCAGCTCCGGGGTGCCTGGTTCGAAAGACAGGAGGAGGAAAGGCCTTCCCACTTTGTCAGGAGACTGAGCACATCCAGTTTCACTGAGCTGAGGCAGTTCTGGCAGTCTGCGGACAGAATAGGGCATTGGTATGGAACTTGAGGGGGGACCAGCAGCAATGTGCAGTCAAAGAGCTGCTTTGAGTCCCATTATCAGGAAAACGGCAGGATACAAATAAGTATAGTAAAATAAATAAAGAAGAAGGTCCGTTACAGAGATATAATACAGTTTTTCTTGTGTCTGCTGAGGACGATTGTCTGGACATATAAAGATGTCCTCATGCCCCGGCTAACTTGCTCTCAAAAGTTTCACTCAGAGTTTCAAACCAAAGCGTTTATTTTAGCAAAACAACTAACACAGCAACTTCCAAGCATTGCTGAGCATCAGAGTTGGTTACAAGTTTTATACCTTGCCTTACAAATTTTGGCGCGCATATCACAGATGGGTTAAAATCTTATACGTCAAGTCACCCAACCAGCACAGGCAATTTCCCAGTCTTACAGCTATTTAAGTATCTTTCATCATGGGAGCGAACACAAGTCGCTATCCCCTTATCTTGCGCGTTCTCATAACACCTTGTTATTCCATTGTTTTCCCCATCCCCGCTTTGATCTTTCTTACTTTATGCCTGCTACAAGGTGACACTGAACACACAGCAATTGGCCGTTTGGAGCCTAGAGATATTTTACATGTTACAACCACATATATGGTTGCAGGGAGCAATTAGCAAGGGATACAAACGAGCGCTTAGCAAAACCTGCCCTGTCTTTTACACTGGTTTCCAGGGTTTTGTTTTGTTTTTTACACTGACTAGATAATTTTTTATTGGGCCCAAGGATATTTTTCCTTTCCCTTTTTTGTATTTTACACCGTTTTGTGTGCAAACGTTTTCTCCACAAAATGTGCTTTTTTTGGTAGGGCAAAAAAAAAGCTCCCCTCCCCGAAGTACTTCCATTAAAAAAATGTTCTGCCAATGGGAAAACTAATAGAAGAAAACATCGGGGGAAACCTTGTAGTCTCACCCAGTGGGAAAAAAAATATTTCAAACAGTTTTTTCTTGTACACAAGCACAAAATAAACAGAGATTTATATGCCTTTATTACTGTTGCCATCAAGTATACTGCTGTAGTGAGAAATGCAGAAGCCTTTCTACGTATCAGGGAAGAGATATAAGGTTAAAAACTCTCCCACCATGGAAGAAAACACAAGAGCCCCATGTTTCCACCAGCAGATACTTACTATTTGCTTCCCCCTTTGAGAGGAGAGCCAAGAATGGAATCGAGAAACAGCGGCTTCATGGTAGACGCTCTGTGGAACGAACCAGAGGGGTTACAATTATAAAATCACAGAGTTGGAAGATACTCCAAGGGCCACCGAGTCCAACCCCATTCTGCCATGCACGAAGACACCCTCGAAACATCCCCGACAGATGGCCTGCCCCTTCTTCTTTGAGACAGTTCTTGAGGACATCTTGTCACCCTGCTCCCTTCTCTTTACCACGCTGAACATGCCCAGCTCCTTAGGCTTCTCTTCCTGTTTTATTCTCCATACCTCTTATCATACCTGCTGTCCTTTTCTGAACTCACTTCAAGTGGTCCATATCCTTAAACTGAGGTGCCCAGAACTGAATGCAGTATTTGAGATGAGGCCTGATCTGCAGAGAATATAGTGGGACTGTGACTTCACTCGACTTGGAAACTTTCCTTCTATTGGTGCAGGCTAAAATGGCATTTGCCTTTTTTGCTGCAGCATCACATTGCAGGCTCATGTTCAAATTATGATCAACAATAGTCCCAAGATCTGAGCCACATATTCCCCATCCTATACCTGCCTGGCTGCTAGAAAATGCACCCTGCATTTTGCATATGGAAAATATATCATTTTGGAACATCTGATGCCAGCAGCAGTACTCACTTGCCTTGCCGTCCTGTAGCTGCACTTCTTCAATTCTATGCACATCTAATTTAAAGAAGAAGTGTTTGCCTTACTTGTTCAGAGTCTTGTCCTTCTGCTGATCTTCTTCTGTGTTCAGTTCTTCTTGGCCTGCCTTTATTAGTGGCTGGATGAGGAAATTAATTGATCTGCATATCCTGTAACATCAGAACTGAAACAAAGGTCTGTTTGCACAGAGAGGGCGGGAGGGGATAAGGGAAAAGATATAGCAGATAAGGAGCCAAGTAGTCCTTGCTGACCCTTCCAGGAAAAAGGCTTGTGCTGCAGAAACGGGTTCTCCCACACTAGGATTTACAGTCAAGGCAGAAAATCAAGAATTTTGCAATTCAGGGCAGAACACTATTGGAGATAAAAGTTTGTATTCCAAAACTGCCTAGTAATGAAAAAGTTGCCTCAAAGAATTTCCCAAAAGGACCCAGGCCAACTCTGTTCTGTTTAGCACTTGGCAAGTCATGCAAAATGTACATGCACGTTTATGTATGACTCTTCCCCTTTTCCTCTTTTTCTGCGGCTGCAAACTTGTTTGCATTAAAATCAATAAATATGAAGAACAGCGTAGTTTGTTCATTTTTCCTGCTCTTTGTCTCCAGTTCTGCCTCTGGTGTACAATAGTGGAATGAGCTACCTGGGAGTGCGTTGGCGTCTCTTTCTTCTTTGTTGGCCTGGGTGGCCCTTGGGATCTCTTCCAACTCTAGGATTCCGTGACCTGAAACCCAAAATAATAGTAACCTAAGCAAACGCCAAAGTCCAGTACTGAGCCTGGCTGTTGTTGGCAGGGAATTGGATTTTGCTTAGGCTCAAAGGCTTTCTCGCTACGGGGTAGACACAACAATGATGCAGGAAACAGAGAGTCCAAGGCTTACAAATGCAGGAACAGCTGGGTTAACCATAAGCCATGTTTAAATATCTGAAGGGATATCATGTTGAGGAGGAAGCAGGCTTGTTTTCCGCTGCTCCAGAGACTAGGACAAGGAGCAACGGGTTCAAGCTGAATCACAGGAAGAACTTCCTGATGGTCAGAGCTGTCCGGCAGTGGAACAGTCTGCTGCCTCCATGGAGTGCGGTGGAGGCTCCTGTTTCTTTGGAGGTTTTTAAGCAGAGGCTGGATGGCCATCTGTCAGAGGGAGAGCTTGCATTGTGGATTTCCTGCATGGCAGGGGCTTGGACTGGATGGCCCCTTGGGTCTCTTCCAACTCTATGATTCTATTATTCTAGGATAGATTTCAAAGCCCATGTGTGGTAGTACCTTGATTAGGTAGTACCAATGGCTTGCCTCAACAGAAACGAAGTTTCCCGACTGAGGGAAGTTGTAGCGCCACTCTGTTCTACTTTGGTCAGACCCCACCTGGAATCCTCTGTCCAGTTGTGGGCACCACAGTTCCAGAAAGGATACTGACAGACTGGGATATGTCCAGAGAAGAGCAACCAAGATGATCAAGGGTCTGAAAACCAAATCCTGAGTGAGCTAGGTATGTTTAGCTTGGAGAAGAGAAAAGTCAGGGGTGACATGATGGCCATCTTTAAGTATATCAAGAGATGCCATGCAGAAGATGGAGCCAGCTTGTTTTCTGCTGCTCCAGAGACTAGGACATGGATCAATGGATTCAAATGACAAGAAATTCCACCTAAACAGGAGGAGGAACCTCTTGACTTTAAGACCTAGATCTAGATCACCCGTCAAGGGCAGTGCTTGGATTATGTCTTTCTGTATGGCAGGGGGTTGGACTAGGTGGCCCAAAAAACTGTAAAATTCTATGATCGTATGTTTCCAGAGAGCCAGCTATACTATGACCCTGGGGACCAGGGTTTGATTCCACATGTGACCTTGGGCACATCACACACTCCCAGCCATCTAAAAACCCCATGATATGTTTGTCTCAGGCTTGACATAAGTTGGAAACAACTTCGAAGGCACACAGCAACAAGAAGATGATTCCAGGTCAGCGGAAAAGGCACGGAAATTCATTGTGGAGAGGCATATAATCCATTATGCAAGCTTTTGAAAGACACATGCCCCTTCACCAGGGGCGTTTCATGCCCCTTTGTCACGAATACTACCCAGGGAAAGGCAGGACGGTGGAAAGAACAGAGCCTGAAGCATGGATTTGCTCTTCTCCGTCTGTTGCCCATTGTCTCCCTTTGCAGATCTGCTAGGAAAGCACAGAGTGGAATTGAAACCGAATTGAAACTCAGACACTCCTCCCGTCTCCTGATAGGTTTCTGGGCCTGAGATGTTCTTCCACCCCCTGGGATGCGATTGGCTGGTCCTTGCTAAGGACAGGATGGGCAGAGAATGGTGCTGCCGTGGGTGCAACCTGGACCGGTGCGGATGTCAGACAGAGAGCAGGTGGATCAGCCCCCAAAAAGAACCCCTCAGACGGCCCTAGGTGGTTCTCGTCCACGAGCATCCTGCATCCGTCAGGGACAGGTGAGCTCTTCTTGAGGGGGGTGGAAGCATCTCAGGGCTGTAGGGAAAATCCCCATCGGAGAGTCGCTGTTACGAGTCACTTCCCTTCAAAAAAGCCTGCAGAAGACATTCTCCCAACTGAAGTATGCATGTAAATGGAACAAGAAGAGACTGGAAATGAATGTTACACAACGGTAGTGGGCTGAATTGCAAAATGCTTAAAGGAAAGCTATCAATGTTCACACACCCAGGTAAATCCAGAGGGTTCCAGCTCCAGAAATTATATGAGCTGCGAGCGACTGAATTCAAGATGGTGAAATGTGTTGGAGTACAAAATCAAGGTTTCCGGTGTAATGGTGTAACCCATTTTCGAACACCTTGCTTCGGAACGAATGCCGCTTCTTTGCTGAATATAAAGAGCAAAAGCATTAAAGACGGTCCCGCTAGGAGGTTAAATGGCACCCATAATTAAGGGGTAATACATCAGTTGAAGAAAGTGGGATGGCTGTTTTGGAGCTGTGTCACTGCTATGCAACATCCCTGTTGGCCTTCTTGTTTTTCATTCAAAGTATGTTGTTATTTAGCTTGCAGTTGTGTGGGCTTTGTAGCATTTTTGTAGTTCTAGGGTAAACATAAGATAAGATATACAGTGAGATCTCTCTCTGTCCCAGCCACCCTGTGTGTTGTAATACTGGAAAAGGGCCCACACAAATGAAATTCATGTTGTGGGAATGCATTGCATTTCTGCCTGGTCACTGGAACGCACTGGATTGGCTGGGTTTTAGAAAATTTGGGAGCAAGGAAGAATTTCAACATTTTTATCAGCTGTGAGACGCAAATTTACATCCTGTTAAAGCAGTGGTTCTCAACCTGTGGGTCCCCGGATGTTCATGGACTTCAGCTCCCAGAAGCCCCAGCCACTATGATCAATGCTCAGGGATTCTGGGAGCTGAAGTCCACGAACATCTGGGGACCCACAGGTTGAGAACCACTGTGTTAAAGCAATTGCCTGTACAGGTATACGTGTATATGCTTATAACCCAAAGGTATATAAAGGCAGGTTAAAGAAAACATAAATCTTACCCTTTTTTTCTTGAGGCAAAACTAACTTGCTGAAGACGTCTGTATTTAAAAACAGAATTAAAGGCCCACCTCTTCCAGCAGACCTATCCAGATGGTTTTGAAATTATGAGTTTTTCAAATTATGAACTGACTGTTTTTAAGATGTATGCTCCTTAAACTGATGTTTTGCTTTTTGAACTCTTTTAAATTGGTGTTTGTGCTTTTAAATGTGCTATGTGTCTATCTGTTGCTCTGTTTTAATCTGTCGTTCCCTGCCTTCATCCGTAGGGAGAGGCAGGTGAGAAATAAATATCGTTGTTGTTGTTGAATTAAAACATTTGATCCTGTTGGATTAAAACCCGGTGGTGGGGATGTAAATCTGCTCTGAGTTTTAGTCTGAAGTTCAAAGGAGCTAGCTCAGGCGTTGAACCTTATCTTCCCAAATAGGTGTGGCACCTTGGATAGCTCTGTTAAAGTTCACACTAAAAACCAGATTGTGTTCATCACAATCCACCAGCTTCCACTGCCCGTATAGGGATCCCCCCGTTATCCGCCGCCTTGCTTTCTGTGGCTCTACTTACTCACGGTCAACGAATGCACAAGGCCACCCTGAAAGGACATATCCGTGTGCTCTTGAATGCCGTCCACCAACTGCTTATCCCCCAAATGTGGACAGGAGCCCGGGGGGGCTGGTTTTGGCCTGCTGTGCCCTGAGGGGGACTTTGCTCATGTTCTCCCGGTGATTCACGGCTAAAAAAAGAAAGGAACCTGTGTGGAATTATCTCACACAGAGACTGACAGATGCACACCCGCAGAATCTACATATAATGCACGCCAGTTCTTTGTAGAAGGTGGACTTAGTTGGTAATTCTTTAATGGGCTTTAATCTTAAGCGCAAGGGATTTGGGAACATACCACGGGGTAGCTGGTTTGCATCCTAAAGGCCCCACGGAGAACCTTGGAAGACAATGGAACCTGAGCCAAACAAATTCTTTCCTCAGATCCAGGCCCGTGGCTGCTGGACAATACGGCCAGCTTTTGCAGAAACCGAGGCCTAAAACTACCATTGTGGCTTGTCCGCAGGGTGGAAACGTCTCCCAGAAAGGAGCTCTCCGGTCTGACGCCTGTTCAAGAGGACGATGGATCGGCTCAAGGTCCCACGCACCAAAGAACTGGAATTTGGGGGCGTCCTAGGTAAAGCGTGGGAGGCCGGGAATGGGGGGGAAGGCGGCAGGAGAACAGACCGACCGGAAGAGCTGAAGGGCTGTTTCTTCCCCAGATGAAACTGCCCTGGTTTGGAGATCCTCAGGAGAGGGTTTTTTCTTGGTCTCACCACCCTCACAGAAATGCTTAGTGAGGACACAGGAGACGGCCTTCTTGGTGGCTGCTTCCAGAGTACAGAATTCCCTCCCAAAGGAAGTCAGCCTGGCCCCTTCTCTGCTCTCTTTCCACCCACTTCCACAAGCCTTTGGTTGTTAACTGGCAGTTGGGAAAAGAGGTTTTAATGGGGTGTGCTGTACTTTACCTTCCCTATTACGTTTCAAATGCTTTTTAAAAATTGTTTTAATAGGGTTTTTTTTTTTTTAATTTGGTGTCTGGCACATCGGGTGCCGTGTCTCAGGGTGGTGGTCCATGGCACCCTTAATAGTATTACAAAACACAGGGAAATCCAACTAGTGAAGCTTTTGCCCCTATTACATTATTGCTTCACCATGGAAGGGAGAAAAATGACAATAGCTCCTGTTGAATTGCTGCCCACTGAAGAAGATGACAAAAAAAGGTGGCATTTTCTTTCCGCCCAGTATGTTGCAGGATCCCTCTATTCTCTCCTGGAATAGTGTGGAAGGGGAAGAGCTAGTAGGGAAAACACTGAGGTTCTGTTTGGGCCAGAACTTCCTTCCCACACCCACCTGGCCGTGCCTAGAGTTCCTTCCCCCCGTCTTCTTCCTCCCGACAGGGGCTGCCGCCTTGATCTTTCTGATGCCTGCCACGGTCTTCTACCTGCTGCTGGTTTGCAGGATGGAAGAGGCCAGCCTGCTGAGTGTCCCCCGTCCTTTGCCCACGCTCCGTTCCTTGTGGAACCCCCGAGACTTTGCCCTGGTCGGGGCCTGGATCGGACTGCAGGCCCTGCTGTATATGCTGCCAATGGGGAAGGTAAAAAGACCTGCGGAGTCTCAGTGGGGCCTTGCCTTGACTTCTGCCGTGACGCTGCCGCCTGGCCTCAGTTTTCCCCATCTGTATAATGGGAGGAACAGGTGGTTGGTTTCACTTAGGAGTGCTTTTCATGCTGTGGCCCTGCATCCAACACAAAATTCTGTATGGGCTGGAGGATTTCCCCCCATAAATACCCTTGTCTCCTACGTCTCAGCTCTGCAAGTTCCTCCGGACTAAGACCTATGGGAAGGAGTCAAACCAATCTCCATAAATCCCCCTTAACACTGCTTGGATGGTGGAGCTCACACCTTCCTGTGTCTTGCATTTTGTTCTTTTTTTTCTCAACAGGTCACGGAAGGGACCACCCTTCGAGACAAAACACGGCTCCAGTATCGTATTAATGGTTGGTAAAACTGCACATAATGCTAGAATGCGTGGGGGAGGTTGGACATGACTTCCCTGACAGTTTCTCATGCAGGTTAGAAAGGGCCCCAGATAATGCTCCCTACAGCTTGAATATAAGTTCTTGGCCTCTGTTACTTGGACACTGCATATGTATGCAGCCTGCCTGTGAGTGGAATTTCCTCTACGATTCTTTTACACAGCAGCAGAAAAGACGCTGTTCATACAGGACACCCCAGCCTTTTGGTGCCCCGCTTTCTGACAACTTTTTTCTCCCCTTTTCTGCACCAGGGTCCCACGCCATGCTGGTCACGGCACTGGTGGTTGGAGCCGGCCTGGCTGCGGGCTTGCGCCTCAGTTACATCTACGACCATTTCCTGCAGCTGGCCTTCTCTGCTACCCTGGTGGCTTTCGGCCTGAGCCTCTTCCTCTACTTCAAGGCCTTGCTCGCTCCTGAGACAGCGCTGGCTCCGGGTGGGAACTCAGGTGAGTTCGGCGCTACTACACAAAGGTGTCCAGAGGAGGGGAGCCGAAATGGTAAAAGGTCTGGAAACCACGCAGTCTTCTGAGAAGCGGCTTAGGGAGTTGGGTCTGTTTAGAGAATGTTAAGAGGGGACTTGATAGCCATGTTTAAATATTTGAAAGGATGTCATATGGAAGAGGGGCAAGCTTGTTCTCTGCTGCGCCAGAGACTAGGACATGGAGCAATGGATTAAGACTACAGGAAAAGAGATTCCGGCTAACTTCCCTAACAGTAAGAGCGTCCAACAGTAGAATATGCTGCTGCTTCAGAAAGTGGTGGAATCTCCTTCTTTGGAGAGGCTAATCCATCCTGGGTTTTGGTCTGAACTTTAAAGGGGCTATCCAAAGTGTGGAATGAACTCTCCCAAATTGCTTCAGCTCCTTTGACATTCAGACTACAACTTGGAATGAGTTCACCACAGCATTGACACAGATAACACTCAGCCAAACTGAGTGCAACCCAGCCTAAAGTAGACCCCGCCTGGCCCTGTGTTTGTGGGGGATGTATCCTCAGTCTTTGTTTCCTCCTGCCCTACAGGAAACCCGATTTACGATTTCTTTATGGGCCACGAGTTGAACCCGCGCCTCGGTGCCTTTGACCTCAAATTCTTCTGTGAGCTGCGTCCTGGCCTGCTTGGATGGGTAGGTGTCATTCCCGTGTCATTTAATGGTGGGAAAGGAATCACAGTTGGCCCTCCACATTCACAGGGGTTGGGGTGCAGGACCTTCGCCAAAGTGGAAAAAACACAAATATCAATTGAGAAAAAAGGAAGGAACGCTCAGGAACACACCTCTTCATTCACCAAGGTCTACCTGTGCTCATGTGGTGGGTCTCTGCCCCTTGTTTCCCTCAGGCCCTGATCAATATGGCCATGTTGATGAAGGAGACAGAACTGAGAGGCAACCCTTCCTTGGCCATGGTCCTCGTCAACGGCTTCCAACTTCTCTACGTGGTGGACGCCTTCTGGCATGAGGTAGGTTCAGCGTGGGCAAGTTCTCCTCTTGTCTGACAGCCAGGAGCTAGAGGCAAGGCTGAGCTGACCAATGCCACCAGCATGATTTTTTACTTTCCTTTCTAGCCATGATGGCTTTGGGTTTTTTTAAAAAGGAGCAACAAGTACTTGAGACTTTCAGGCAACTCAGCGTCTGATAGCAACACTCCATAGTTTCTGGGCACTGGTCCCAAATGCAAAAAACCTTGGAGAGCTCCTTTGGAAAAGTTCAAACTTAACCCCAGATTTACATCATTACTGCCAGGGGGTGGGCCAGCAAGGAGACCTCGATTAAGAAAGCTTGTGTTTCTTTTGGAAGGAGGCCATCCTCACCACGATGGACATCGTCCACGATGGGTTCGGTTTTATGCTGGCTTTTGGGGACTTGACTTGGGTGCCATTCCTGTATAGCCTCCAGAGCTACTTCCTAGTGACCCACCCGCAGAAGCTTAGCCTGCCGATGGCTGGAGGGATCGTCCTGCTAAATGGTGAGTATTTGGGGAGGGTCTAAGAAACAGCACCTCTGGGCACAGAAGGCATGCCATGGTGCCCAATCAAACGAGTATGGTTTTGATGCTTCCTAGTTAACGGGAACTTAATTGTGGTTTTAGAGGTGGTAAAGAAAGCCTTAACAAAATGGTAGAAGGCCTGGAAACCATGAAGCCCTGTGAGGAGCAGCTTAGGGAGCTGGGGATATTCAGCCTGGAGAAGACAAGGTTAAGAAGCGACCTGATACCTATTGTTAAATGTTTGAAGGGATGTCATATGGAGGATGGAGCAAGCCTGTAGTCTACTGCTCCAGAGACAAGAAAAGAGATTCCACCTAAACCTTAGGAAGAACTTCTCTACTGTAAGACAGTGGGAAATGGACTCCCCCAGAGCAGGGTGGACTCTCCAACTTTGCAGGCCTTGAAACCAAGGTTGGATGGCTACCTTTCAGGAGCTCTTTAGTTGCAAATTCCTGCATGGCAGAGGGCAGGCCCCTGTGGTCCCTCCCACCTCAATGGTTCTGTGCATCTCTGCCATTTCACATTATTCTTCTTCCCACCCTGCAGGCCTGGGTTATTCCATCTTCCGTGGTGCTAACTCACAGAAGAATACTTTCCGTCAGAATCCTGCTGATCCCAAAGTGGCTGGTTTGTAATTCTTCTGGCTTTCTCCCCTTGTTCTAGGAGGCCCTGTGCAAGATGGATAGCCTTTTGTCTATACATTTTTTAAAATGCTAATAGGGTGTTGAGAAAGCCAGCTTGGGGGAGCACTTTGAGCACTAGACTACAACTGAAGACTACACTTTGAAACTCCTGTGACCACCCACCATGGGAAATTTTCACCTTCTCAGCCTCAGGGGAAGGCACAGGCAAAGTCTCTCTCAGCAAATCTTGCCAAGAAAACCCCAGGATAGGTTCACCTTAGGGTTACTGTAAGTCAGAAATGACTTGAAGACACGCAGCAATAAACAAGGTCTATTTGTGGATGTCCTACAGAAGGCTAGTACAGCCACTTTCACATCACCAACGAAAGGATGACAAAAGAGTACAGTGATTTGCATAAACTTGCCTATACTAATTTAAAGGTGGTGCAGCTGAAAAATTAGAAATTGTTCGTATACAGTGGGCTCTTGGGTATCCAACGGAGTTTGGTTTCAGGATCTCCCATGGACACCAAAATCTGTTGATGCTCAAGTCCTGTTATATCTATCTCAGCTTGGGAGAAATGTAACAACAGAAATGTCCTTCTTTCCTTCCAGGACTGAGAACCATACCCACAGCTACGGGACGGCGCCTGCTGGTCTCTGGTTGGTGGGGTTTTGTGCGGCATCCCAACTACTTAGGAGACCTCATTATGGCCTTTGCATGGTCCCTGCCCTGTGGTAAGTGGGAGCCCCTGTCTGGCTTGTTATGTTTCTGGACCCCTTTTCTTGGGAGAATCTCATCGACCCGACACATTGCTCCTCTTAGGAAGAGTTGATAGGGTCATATGACCTACCAAGGGAGAGTGACTTCGGTGGATCTGAGGGTCCGTTTTCCTCTCCCTGGAACCCTCAAGGGGCCATACAGACAGCCCAAAAATTCAAGACACAACATCAAGTGTTCAGAGGTCCACTTCTGATATTGAAAAATGAGTCTTGTGTGCAGCTTTTAAATGGTCTTGTGTTGTTTTAACTGTTTTGAAACCGGCTTGTTGCAGGTTCTCAAAGTGCTTGATATTTTTAGCTTTTTTCTTTACTGTTTCAAATTGATAAAATTTGAATCATACTCCATCCTGAGATCCTAAGATATAAGTTGAGCTATAGATATAGATGAAACCCAGCATGATATAGTGGTTTGAGTGTTGGGCTATGAGTCTGGAGTCTAGGATTCGAATCCCTGCTTGGCCATTGATGACCTACTCAGTGACCTTGGGCAAGTCACGCTCTCTCAGGCTCAGAGGAAGGCAAAGGCAAAGGCAAACTCCCTCTGAACCAATCTTGCCAAGAAAACCCCAAGATAGGGTCACTCAATGAACTGAGCAGGAATTTAAATTCTGTTCTTCAGAGTCGTAGTCCCAACACTCAAACCACTATATCGTACTGGCCAAAGCATCCTAACTCTAAATCCTCCTTAACTGCATTTTCCTTTTGGATTCCCCACAGGCCTGACCCACATTCTGCCTTATTTCTACATCATCTACTTCACTTTGCTCCTCATCCACCGGGAAGCCAGGGACGAACATCAGTGTCTGCGCAAATACGGCTTAGCTTGGCACGAATACTGTCGCCGGGTCCCATACAGGATCTTTCCGTATCTCTACTGAATCACTGCTCCGCTGCGCAACTCTTACACTGATGTAAATCTGATCTGTTTGGCTGGATTCTGGGCATCCAGAGGCCCCTGCCTCCATACAGAAAACACAGTGCCATTGTTATCCAGCAGCTGTGATGTACCAACAGCCTATGGCTGCATTTTCAAAGCCCTGTCAACCAAGGCAGCTTGTTTCTTCCCTTCCAAAAACCATTTTTTGACTCTCATTCTTGCCTCCAGCAAGGACACTTCAATCTGGGAACTGCCTTCTTTCGCTGAGCCACAGCTTGTACAGGTCTTGTTCACAGCGACCTTTGAGAGCAGAGGCTGAGCAAACACAGGTGTGCATAAAATCCCAATTTTGTGTCTCAGTGTAAACCTCCAAAGCCAGAATGTGTGACTGGAATTTGTATCATGCAAATATGCAGGTTTTTACAAATTTATTCTGCTTCTGAAATATGAGGCATCAAGCTGTGCCCAAAGGCAGATTGCCAGCCATTGCTGCTCCATCCTTCTTCTGGCTTTGAAGATTTCAGCATGTATTCTTTTGCAATTTTTCTGGCAATAAGAACGAGAAACTTGGGATTTTTTAAAAAAGGAACATTCAGTTCCAGAAAGCACAGTCTCTGTGGCCAATACCTGTCATGCTGTAGAAAGAACTGGGCCTGCTATATAAAGGAAAGGCTTATAAACTCTGGTTTTGTTTTTAAGCTATGGCTTCGCATTACATCCAAACCTGCAACCACGGCTTCTGTCTGATTTGTTTTCACAGCTGCCTGTCAGGACAAAAAGGGCAGGACACACCACGAGCAAGGGGAATCAAACTAGTTTTTTTTACTGTCTGCTGGAAAATTCGTGGTTATTGCAAGCAATAAACATGAGTAATGTAAACCACGAGATGGCAACCAATACTTTACACCCAGGTTATCTAACTTCCTGATGTAAAATCAGGTGACCCTCTATAGGTGTTAGTGAAATGCAATTCCAGCATTCTTCACCATTAGCTATGCTGGGCTGGGGATGATGGGGACTGAAACTACATCTGGAGGGTTATTCAGTCCCCACCCATTTGCTAAAGCAATCACATTGGCTGAGCATAACTCAAAACTTTTAACACAGACCAGTAAAACTGGAACTGTAAATTAGATAACTGACATGGAAAGCAGAGGGTTACCTGGCTGACCTGGAAACTGGAGGTAATTTGATCTGGGGTGGAGTTGGTAGAAAGAAGATCAAATGTTAACTTGTTCTCTTCCAACTCTATGATTCTGTGATTCAATAAAGTGTATTAAAATTTCTCCTGCCTCTGAAGTATATAATTTTTCCAAAGCTCTTTTCCCTCTCTGTTTCTGGGTCACCGCCAACAAGTGATAGTTCATGGAATGAAGGGTGGGAAACCTCACTCCCACCTCTGGGAGAAGTGCTGCACTGTTAATTCGCTTAAAACTGGAAGCTGGACAGAAAACAGATGGGCAGCCCAGTAAGTACATTCACCTTTTATTATATCATCTCTTAAAACCAGAGTCTGTGTCCAGGCCCTCTGGTTACACCCCAGAAAGAGGGCTAATCCACACCAGTTGGACATCTGCGGCCATCTCTAATCCAAAATCTGATTCATTTTGTTAAACATTTCCCCCTAACTAATTTCCTGCTCAACCCCCCCCCCCTTAATCTGGGTCCTGTCAGGAGAGGCTATCCTTCTCTCAAGGCCTTGGGGTGAGCATCTTTCAGATATGCAGGCCTCTTCTGGCCTCCAGCTGTCGGACTCTACATTCCATCAGGCTTAGCTAACACAACCAAAGATTGAGCACCAAAGGCTGGACACCCATCCTTGATTGACACACTTCTCCAATATCTTTTCAGTCCAATTCTTCAATCAGCGGCTTTTTAGAAGGGGGCACTTTGCCACCCCACATCTTTTCCAGTTCCTGGGTGACGGCCCCCACCGCCTGGATCGTGCCCACGTGGGCCTTGTGCTCCCTCTGCACCGCCAAAGCCAGGAGGCTCAACTCTGCCTCGTTTTCGTTCACCCAGGAGAGGAGGAAGTCGCATTCTTCTGGGCCCCAAACATCCTGCCTCGGTCCTGGGCTGGGACCCTCCTCTTCCCTTTGCCAAACAACCCGGAAAGGTGGCAGAGGGCCGCCAAGGTGAACCCCTTCTGCTTTGCCTGGCACTCCCCCATTAAGATCTGGACCACGGCCACCATCACCCTGGCGTTGCCCAGGGGGCATTCGGGGTACCGTCCTGCCGCCACCGCCTGTATGGCATCCTGCAGGGCCTCTGCCACAGACTGGTAGACCCGCCTGGCCCCCAGGGCCCCAGAGATGTCCAGAACCGTTTCGCAAAATTCGGGAAGCAGTTCCTCCTCGTCCACATCCCCGTTATAGAGCGACAGGGAGTAGGCATAGCCGTAAAGCACGTTGGGCAGCTGGAAGCGAACCAGGGCCGAAGCAGGTGAAGCTGTGAGAGAGGACAAGGGTGGGATCACGGCTGGTACTGAGTTCAAGAGATGCGCAGTTTGTGGAAGGCTCTGTGGGCCAACGGATGTCTCTTGGGGATGCTGCTGCTCCTCTGGACACTTGGAGGCTTCTTCCTGCAAAGGGTTTTGGGATGCCTGAGCATCCTGGGACCCTAATTCTTCGACCAGGGCTGCCTCACGGTGGCTCCCCACATCCCACCAAGGCTTCCAAGGGGGCAGGAAGGCTGAAATCTCCCCGCTGTTCAGCAGCTTCTGGAAGGCTTTTCGTTCCTCAGGGCTGAGCTGCTCCCACAGCTCCTTCCTCCTCCTCTTCTAGCTCTAACTCCGGGTCGAGGCCTAGCTGGGCCTCCGCATCCCCGGCCTCGCGTAGATCCCGCAGCCGCAGCAGGGCCTCTGTGAGGCGGCGCCGGGAAGCCTCGTCCCCCCGCAGTCCCTGGAGCCGGAGCTGGAGCTCCCGCTTCTGGAAGTCCTGGGCGCAGGAGCCGTGGCCCTGGTAGCAGGGCACGGAGCAGAAGCGGAGGTGGCACCGCGGGCACGTGTAGGGAGCCCGCGGGGCCTGGCAGAGCCCGCACGAAGGGTCGCCGGCTGGGTTCGAACTCACGATCTCCATGGCCGAGGAGCTCCGAAGAGCGTTCGGGAAGTTCCGCCCACCTTCGGACGGCTCCGCCTCCGAACGCCCCACAATCGGGAGTTTCCGCCTCCGAGGCTCCGAGGTTCGCGCGTTTCCGTCTACGTTCATTTTCACAGGGTGAAGAGGGACCTGAACGTGGAAACGGGCCGGGAGTGAGTTGGAGGGTCTTATTTGCCCCCTTCTTTGAGTTCCCAAGTTGTTCTTTTGGGGCGGGCACGAGCAGCTCCCTCCCCCCTTGTTTGCTATATCTAGTGGCAGGGAGTTCCAAAGGAAGAATGCAGTATGTTGTCTATTTCAAAGGATCCCACCTACCCAATGGGCTGGATTGTTAGGCCGGGTGCGTATGATTTTTAATGGCTTATATTTTAACTGGTATTAATTTTTTTTGTAGTTGTTTTTACATTTTGCATTTAGTGAATTTTTAACCATTTTTTTTTCTTGTTTCGTAATCTGCTCAGAGACCTGAACTGGGAAAAAGGTGGGATATAAATGACTATAATAAAAACAAAGGTTAGAAATCTTTTTTCCTTCAGATGTTTTAGATGACAACTACCTTTGGCCCTGTGCGCTCAAACTAATGGAATTTGTGGGCCAAAATAATACGGAGAGCCAAAGGTTCCCAAGCACTGGTTTTTTTCCCCCTTCGTATCCATCTCTTTTGTATGTGCCTTTAAATCACCTGTTGACTTATAACAATCCCATTAATTTCACAGGGTTTTCTTAGCCAAGGAATCCTGAGGTATTTTTGCCAGTTCCTTCCTTTGAAATATAAAGTGCTAGTATGTTGGCCGTTTCTCATCCAAGTATTAACCCGGGCTGACCTTCCTTAGCTTCCAAGATCTGATGCCTTTACTGTATACAGGGCCTGGTAATGTCATTTTAATGTGATACCTTGTTTAGTTGTTTTAACTTACCAGGTGAACCTATCATGGAATTTCACTGGCAAGATTTGTTCAGAGAGCGTATGTTTGCTCTCCTCTGAAGCTGAGAATGTGTGACCTACCCAACATAACCTAGTGAGATTGCATAGCCAAGCATGGATTTGAACCTTGCTCTCCAGAGTCTAAAGAGGTGGCCATCGTACTTGCTTAAAAACCTACTGCAACACAGAGCCCATGCTACCTGCTTACAACAGGCAAAGTTTAACAGCAACGTGGCGTAGCGCTGGGCAATTGTATAAACTAATCTGTATTCTATATACTTGATGAAGTGGGCTGCAGTTCGTGTAAGACTGCATTCTATATACTTGATGAAGTGGGCTGCAGTTCGTGCAAGATTATGCCAAATAATGTGTTTATCTGCACTACAGTTACAGCAGTTTGATACCACTGCTGTCACGGCTCCGTACTACAGAATCCTAGGATTTGTAGTTCTGAGCAGTGACTAGGACTTCTCTCCTGGAGACTGGTGCTAGATTTCCCCAGGTAGAATAATACTTTATTCAGAGCTGTGGTAGACACCGGTTTGTACAGAACAACCTCCCCTATAAAACACCACTCGGAAGAATTAAACAGAAACACAAGTTAATGGTCCAGACAACTCTCAGATTTATTACATAATGGGGTGCGGTTTAGGAGTTGGCATTGGGGCCCTTCTTCTTGCCAAAGCCTGGCACAATGTTGACAAAGCGCCGGTTGTACTGCATGCGCCTCTTGGCACGCCCAGTCTTCTTCTTCTTCTTCTCTTGCTTGGCAACCTGGGACGGACAAAAAGAAAACCAGACCTCAGGTACAGATCCCCTGGAGTGGCCGTAAAGAATTCAGAAATCGATCCCTCTTGCCCCCATCACTCAGTTTTTACGGGGCACCATCTAGACCCTGAAATATCTTACTGGTTGGCATATTCTCCACTGCCCCATGCCACCCGCCTCAGTCAGTGACAGCCAGCTAGAAATGGACTAGCTGTCACTGCCTGCTTGGAAAAATAGACCTCGCAAGATTTCTGCTCCTTCTGTAGCTCAAAAGCACAGGAATTCCCCTGGAAAGTGTGAGGAAATCTCAAGAGTTAACTTGGGTCCACCAGAAAGAAAGGTGCTCATAAAGACACTCATTTCTAGAGATTCATCGACCAGGTGAGACTGAAGCTCAGTTTTCACACACTACCCTGAGGCCAAAAGTCTCTCCCATCCCTACGCTGCTGTATGAAAGAGAGAATGAAGATTTTCATCCACAGGGAGCAAAGAGGAATTTCTCAGAGCCATGGAACAGCAGCCACTGACCGATTACCAGCCCCCAGGACTACCAAGAATGCGCAGAAACAGTCTCACAACTTCCATGGCTTACCTTTGGGGTCTGGCCCCTCACTTTGCCAGCACGGGCCAGGGAGCCGTGGACCTTACCTGGGGAGGAAAAACAAGGGAAGCAAAATGAAGGCCCGCTGAATTTGTACGTTACTGAACGTACCCAAACAACTTGCAGCTGTTAGCAAACACACAGCACTGACCTAACAAATTTCAAACCAGCTGCCACCCCTTCCATGTCTTCTGCCTCCCTTAGACACAATCTGCCTCCCCCCACTCACCTCCCAGCATGCGTGCAGCAACCTCCAGGGTGGTGAGGTCACTGATCCCACACTGTCCAATAACAGCATCATCTTCCAGAGGAGTCCCGCCCAGGAGAAACACCTGATCCTCAGGAGCAATCCCTTCCAAGGACTCAACATGGGCCTAGAAGGAAAGGAAGACCAGCCAGAAAATCAGACCTCTTGCCCCACATGGCAGTTCTTAAAATGGCTGTTCAAGTCAGTAAAGGAAACCACAGCACACAAGTCCAGAGCAGAGCTGTGAACAACATCGTCTTCTGAGGTCCTTCATTCAGAGAGGTTCCACAAGCCAAAGTGACCTGACAGTAGGTTCTTACAACAATAGATTTGCTAAAAACAGGGCCATCTCCTCACAGCAAGAATGTGGAGAGAGAAAGGAGCGCCCCTGCTCTTTTTCCACCAGCAGGCAAAGATGTTTTTATTTAGATCCTGAATTTTAATTATGGAGCTTTAACAGATTACCTGTTAAACACATCTAAATCCTGACTGATCCTATCTCACAACTCTTACTCCATGTCTCTGTCTCTAACTGACCTTATCTTGCCTTTTAAAAATCCCAGCAAATACTCAGCCAATCACTAGTCAACCCCAACACTCCATGTTCTCCCCTGTCCCAACAGATCACTGACCCTATTACACTGACTTAACCTTCCATACGTAACCATGCTTTACCTTAAGTTCCTTAGTATAAACACAATTTTTAAACCAGAAGCCCACAACATCACAATTGACCCTTTCTTACCTTAAGCTGAGCTACTGTTTCTTGCCCAGACACCTCAAGGGTGTGCAGATTCTGAGCACGAATGAAGAGCTGCATGGTTCCACCTGCTTTGTTTTGGGGAGAGAAAAGTTAAAAGCGCATTAGCAGACTTGCTTTGTCACGTCCACCTCCAGCACAAATTGCCTCCAGGTGAACACTGGGATCTTCCTCTTCCCTCTGATAACTTGTAGAAGTTTTTCTTATTTTATTGGGTGAATAAATTGTTGGGGTAAAGGAATTGGTTAACAACCCACCCAGAACAGGTTCTCATGGCTCTCTGTCCAGTTGGCTGGAACCGCCTTTCCTGCCAACAACTCACTGTCCAACCAGGGGCTTGTAAAAAAGACTCTTTTGTGTGTGGTTAACAGTGATTGACAAAAGCCACCTATGTGTATTCTTCCCAAAATGGAGAAAGGGGACAAATTCCACTGGGGGGCCAGGCCAGCTGAAGCTGCTGGAGGGAGTCAAAGATTATTCACTGCCAGCAGCTGTAGACAGAGAGCGCTGTCTGCTGGGCCCTGTCTGGACAGCTGTGCTTGTGCAGAAAAAGGCAGTTTAGGTGCTTTTTCCCCAAAATGAGGAGACCTTCCTCAAAACCAAGGCTGCAGTGTTATGCATGGAGTCAGCAGAAATGTGCCAGCTCCACCATCAAAATAAAAACATATATTAAAACACCTTATTTGCTGCATATTGGCTTGCATGGGAATTTAGAGAAGTTTCCATGTTCTGACATTTTAATGGAATAAATTTTATGTTCTATCAATCTGATGATTCATGGGGTGGTGACGAAATGCCATGTGCTACTACTGTTTTACTGCAGTAAATTTGTTATTACTTTTGCCATTTATGAAGGAATTGGGGGCCAGAAAAACGGCCAAAGAATTCCAGGCGGTGTAGGCTCTATTTCAGAGGAATGAACTGGCAAAACCGCCTCGGAGGGATTCTTAAGCCTTAGAAAACCCTACGAAATATTCAAGGTGACTTGCACATATACAGGCAGTAGAGCACAAGGCCTAAATACCCTAAAGACACCAGATCCTGACCGATTTTGGAAGGCAAATAGGGTCAGCCCTGGTTAGGACTTGGATGGGAGACCATTTGCAAAAAACACCTCTGACGACTCCTTGCCTAAGAAAACCTATGAAATTCATGGGGCGGCTGTAACTTGAATGGCAACTTGAAAGTGCACATATGTACAATATAAATGCATATCACACTATAAATGCATATCAGTTTATATAAGAACTACCAATTGAGATAAATTTCTGTAATTATATCAATAAATGACAAAACTCATGGGGTCTCCATAAGGGGATGGCAATTTGAAGGCACACACACAATATATATATATAAATGCATATATAAGGAGCATCGCTGGAAATAAGTGTATGTAATTATATCAACAAATGATGATAAGGCACCCGACCCCAATCCGATCTCGGAAGTTAAGCAGGCTCAGCCCTGGTTAGTATTTGGATGGGAGACCACCGACGAATCCCAGGTGTTTTGGGCTCTGTTTCAGAGGAAGGGATTTGCGAAAGCACCTCCGAGGCCTCCTTGCCGAGGAAAAAGCCTATGAAACTCACGGGGCTGCCATAAATCGAACATACATACATATGCACACGCAATACACACACACTTATCTAAGCAGCATCAGTAGAGATACATTTATGTAATCGTATCCATGAGTGATAAGGCACCCGGTCCCACAGACGGAACGGCGACTTGAAGGCGCGCACGCGCACACACAGTATAAACGCACACAAATTCAGACAAGGACTCTCAGTGGCGATAAATCTGTGGAACGACATCGATAAAGTGACGGTAACAGGGGCGGGGAAAGCCAGGCCGCCGCTCTCCCGCTCCGCCCGAGGAAGGGGGCCCTTCTCCCCCATTCGCCGCCCCGCCAAAGGGGGAGCCGAGCCGAGCCGAGCCGAGCCGAGCCGGGCCGGGGAGCCCCCCCAAGCGCCCCCCCAGAACGGGCCCCCCGCCCCTCGCCCACCTTTCACGCGCAGAGCCAAGATGGAGGCCGGAGAGGAAAGGAGGCGCCGCCGACACGCGGAGACGGATGAGGGAAAGAGACCGGAAGGAGGGCGGGGCTCCGAGGAAGCAGGCGCAGGCGCGCAGCGGCGGAGAGGCCGGCGCGGCTGGCGGCGACTCTATGGCTCCTCCCCCTCCCCCGCCGCCGGCTCGGTCTCGCGCGGCCCCGCCCTTGTGACGTCGCTGCGGCCTCGCTGTCTCCATGGCAGCGCGGTCCGGGGGCGTCATCAGCTCGCGACGCGGCTCGCTCCGAGGGGCAGAGCGTCCAAGATGGCGGCTCTGGCCTTGAGGGGGCTTGGGCTGCGGAGGAAGCCGGTGCAGCTGCTGCTGCTGCTGCGGAGGGCGGAAGGACCCCTGGGGGCGCCGGAGGCCCCCCGCATGGCACAGGTGGCCTTGGAAGGGACAGGGGAGGGCGGAGGGCGGGACGCGCAGCGGGGGCTCCCCTGCGTTTGGGTGGGTTTTTGGCACCGCGGCTCCCATAACCCTTCAGCGTTGGCCGTACTGGGACTGGGATGGTGGGAATTGTAGCTCCCCTAGATATGGGCGGGGTTTTTTTGGCACTGCAGCTCCCATAACTCTTCAGCATTGGCCGTAGTGGGGACTGGGGTGATGGAATTGTAGCTCCCTTAGATTTGGGTGGGTTTTTTGTACTGCAACTCCCATAACTCTTCAGGATTGGCCGCACTGGGCCTGGAATGATGTTGACGGTAGTTCTCCTGGATTTGGGTAGGGTTTTTGCATTGCAGCTCCCATAGTCCTTCAGCACTGGCCATTCTGGGACTGGGATGATGGGAATTATAGCTCCTCTAGATTTGGGTGGGGTTTTTTCTCCCCTTTACACTGCAAATCTCATACCCTTCAGGATTGGCCATAGTGGGTCTGGGGTGATGGGAATTGTAGCCATGCTTTCTCATTTCTGGGGACAGAGGCCCATTCCAGCTCTGTGATTCCATGCACCCTGAATAGCTAAAATGAGAATTTGGTTCTTTGTGATGGATGTCCCTATTGCGTCATACTGGAGAAATAAATTGACAAGAATTTGGTGTGAGAACACTGAATTCACTGTAACCCTTTCACTCTTTTTCTTTCTTTCAGAGCCAGGCTTCCATGGAGCCCAGCTCTGCTGACCCAAATTATCCAGGAATTGTTGAGTCTACAGAGGAATATAAATATGTGGAGAGGCTCATACCACCCACCCGAGTACCGGCACCTCCAAAGCATAACAGATATCCCACCCCTTCTGGATGGAGGCCACCACAAGGTGAAAAGTGTGGAGGGGGAGAGCCAGTCTGATTTTCTGAGAACTGAGACAAGGTGTAGCTTTCCCAATATTTGACCGCAGCTGCCATCATTCCTTGCCATTGGCTGTGCAGTCTAGAAGTCTAACATCATCGGGAGGGCCAAACCTTCCATCTATAGACGATTTAAAGAATTGAGAAGAAGTGCTCTGGGATTTGAATGACCTGTACATCTTCTGCAGGCATTATATGTTGGTGTTTTTCAGAAAGTAAAGGGCACTTTGGGATGGCTAGTGATACGGTCATTGGAACGAAGCAGGCTGGCACTCTCAGCAAGCAGCATTCGTTATAAAATATAATGAGCCTCCCATTACAACTCAGTTCTTCTTTCTCTGGTGGCCGGTACCAATTAAAGATATTTAGAAGAGGAAGAATAGCAGTGCAGTTAGCTGTGTTCCCCCAGCTCCAATGCTGCAGTTACATTAATTATATAAAATGAAGCACATCTGTGGAGTCAGTCATGGTTTGCCCATGTCTTTCTCTCTCTTTACCAGATCCACCCCCTGACCTTCCTTTCTTTGTCCGACGGTCACGGATGCACAACATCCCAGTCTACACAGATACCACCCACGGCTGCCGGAAAATGACTGTCATCAGGAAAATTGAAGGCGATATCTGGGTAGGGCCCCCCCCCCTTTTTCTCCCTGCTGACCTTTGTTTAAGAGATTGTTCCCACAGAGAAAGCTGTAGTTATAGGAAACTTTCCAAGGGGCAGGAGCAAAAATGCTGGCACATTTTAGCTTAAAGCTCTTGTCGCCAGTTAACTTAGAAGAGCCATTTCTACCATTCAGAATGGAGATTAAAAACTGGCACAGAAGCATGAATATGCCCAGTGAGGGTGCAGTGAGGAAGGGGCTGTGGCCTTTTGCAGATTGAGATGGAAGGGGGGAATGGACTAAATCTCAGGGACTAATTTCTCCAGCTGTTAAATTACCTAGTGGGTGGGTTGGTGAGGGTGGAGGTGGAATTTATTATTTAAATGTAGCAGCAGCATGTATGTTGGTCTAACGCTATTTGTAAGTCATACAGATACGTAGTAGATACTAAAGGTGTCATGAGGAAAGAGGCCTGGGGGCAGGATTTGGCCCCCTCTGCCCCTGCTTTAGTGTCACAGAAGACAGTATGTTTTTATGAATGGCACAAAGGTACACAGTTCCCATGCGGCTGTAGAAAGATTGATAATTTAGGACTGCATTGCTGGAAAGAGGTGAATGTTTAATTCTTTCCTTTTCTGTAGGCCCTGGAGAAGGAAGTGAAGGAATTCCTCACCCAGCTGTCAGGACAAACGCCCCCCACCCAAGTGAATGAAGTTGCCTGCAGTATTCGCATCAAGGGCTATTTTGATCAGGAATTAAAGACGTGGTTAATGGACAAAGGCTTTTAAATTAAATGAGACGCTCTTGCAATTTTATTTTGTAAAGAACCTTTGTCATTTGTGGTATAATGGGAACAGCAAGAGGAGATCATGTGAGAGTTTGGCCTGCCTCATAGGTTCATGTTAGGGGCAGGGGGTTAAAAACCTTGTGAAGGGGCACCATGTTCCATGAGTTGAAGTGCTTCATCCTCCTTTCTTTTGCCTTCAGCTCTGCCAGCCAGACTTGCTCAACGTTTAGACCTCTGCCCTAAGAGCTAGCAATAAGGAGTGACCCTAAGTACAGCTGGCCCTCCACATTCGCTAGGGTTAGGGGAAGAGGACCCACACAAAAGTGGAAAAATTGCAAATACCAAAATGGATGTGTGTGCGTGTGGTAAGAGGGCTGAGGAATGGTGGGCACCCAAGATCCAAACCAGGTCAACAGCCACCCTTTAGCAAATTTAAGGGAGATGGCAGTGGTCTCTGGCTCTGTTAAGCAAGTTACACACGTACATACAGAAAGCATGGATCTAATAGACTCATGCAGTGGGGCTGAGATGTTTAAAAACACCCTAGCTCTGCGTACTCTAGCACACAGTGAGGTTTAGAATTTTCTCAAAGGTTGTGTGTAAAGACACTGTGATTCTTGTTTATTTACAGTTGCAACACAGGAAATATACAGAGGGACAAGTTTACAAAATAGGAATTCCCACCTCTGAGGACTCAATATAATTGAGATTCAGTTTTGCTCCATCAGTGCTGCTCAGAAGGCTCCCGTGACTGTTGATTTCTTACTCCTCGAAAGGAGATGAGGGGCCAAACTCTGTTGCACAGCAAACCATCTCTGCTCCTCCTGAATGAGTGATTTCAGAAAATCCACCCCCATCTGCTGGTGGCAGTGAGTTCCTTGGAGTCATCTGACAAAATGTGCTGGGGCAGCTCAATGTATCAAGAAAGGGCAACGGAAGAAAACTCAGTTTCAGACAGGAGGAGTTCAGTTCCCTCACAGCTGCCAAAGGGAGGGAGGGTCACAGCCCGACTTCCATTCTGCTTCTGCTGGTGGGCCAAACAAAAGCTGCAGCTGCCAGTTCCGTAGATGCCTCTCCGCTCACTCTCAGGTTTGCTGGTAATACTGATTGTAGTTCCATGTGTTCTGATACCCATAGTTACTGTAGTTCTGTAAAAAGAATGCAGAAGCAGTGAAGCAAGAGGCCTTCTTTGGTGAGAGACAACAGGGAAGAAAGGAGAACTGCTTTGCTAGAAAGGGGGGGGAAGGGGGAAGACTCTAGCAGCTCCTTTAAGACTAGGTCATTCATTTTTTGAGAGGCAGTGGGATGTAGTGGTTTGAGCATTGGACTACAGCCCTAGAGAACAGGGTTCAATTCCCTGCTTGGCCACGGAAACCCACTGGGTGACTTTGGATGTGTCACATACTCTCAGTCCCCAGAAAACCCCATGACAGGGTTGCCATAAGCCAGAATGACTTGAAGGCATACAACATTTATTTTAATATTAGCACTGGTAGTTATCCAGTTTCAAGAGATTGGGACAGAACGTTAACAGAATATCAAAAAATGTAAATTGTGACCTTGGCCATACATTTTCAAAGCACCAGCCGTTCAAAGCTGCTCATCTTCCATCCAACGTACCTGGGTTGTACTTGCTGCTGTGCCTGGGTTAAATCTAAGAGTCAGGCCAAGGGGTGTGTGTGTGTGTGTGTGAGGGGGGGGAGAGAGAAGGGGGCTGCAGAGCTGCTTTTCAATGGATTCCAGCTCCCTGGTTCCAGCAACTCACCTGGTACCAGGTGTTGTAGTTATAAGCTCCTGTTGCACTGCTGCCCACGTCCGCTGCCATCAGGGGTGTGATGCCCGTCGTGGCCACAGCAAGGTTGCCTCCCCCAGCGGCAGCCTCCTCAAGTCTCATTCTCTTCTCGTCCATCTCATCGGCGCTGCTTTGAAATTTAAAAATTGCCATCAACCAGCATCTCGGAACAGCATACATATCTCCCCTGTGTCCCTAGCCCCTAGCTGAGTTTTAACAGTCTTGGGGGGCAGAATGATTTACTCCCCCTCAAATAAAATTTTTGGTGAACTGAATGGGGGCACACAAATGGACCTGGGAGGCTGCATGTGGCTGGCAGGCCCCACAGTCCAGGGGCTGAGAAGAGCAGTGCTGGAGAAGGTCCTCACCCATTTTCCAAGAGCCTTTTCCTCAACATTTGTTGGTTCAGGAGTTTCTGATGCTCATCATACGACGTCAATAAGCTGGTTATGCAAAAAGAGAGGAGAATGATGGTCGGGCGAGAGAGAGAAGGCCCCCTCCCCATGCCACACTGCACCAGAGAAAGAGAGGAGCTCCTGAGGTTTCAGCTACTTCTCCAGTCCTCCTGCCTCCTCTCTGTTTACCTGTTGATGCTGGAGCCAAAGTCCTCGAGAAACTCCACCCTCCGCTGGGAGAAGATGATTTTGGTCTCCAGCGGAAGGCCGCTGGTCAAGGCTCGGTCGAAGCTACTCATGGTGTTGCCTTCATTCTGCCGGACGTCCGCACTGAACTCCATTTCTAAAAGGTTGGCGTAGAGCTTGGCGTTGTCCTAGGCCCCAGGAAAAGAGCCAGGGGAGAGAGAAATTGAGAAAAAAAATCACAACACTTTCACAGCACTGGGAATAAAAGAAAGCAAAGCATCTCTAAAGCAATAGCATTTATTTCTATACCGCCTATCTACTAGTGTTATCTAAGTGGTTTACAATGTATTTTAGCTAATTGCCCCCAACAAGCTGGGTAGTCATTTTACCGACCTGTGAAAGGATGGAAGGCTGAGTCAACTAAAGCTTCCACTGCAAGAACCTACAGCTCAAAAGAAAACTGGCAGAACTTTTTTTTACCGGATCTTTCTCCAACGCATCCAGGAGGATCTTCCGAGCTTTCGCGAGGTTCTTCTGCACTTTCAAGACCAGCCGGGACAGTTTAACGGAGTAGAAGGAGGAGACGGGCATCCCCTCGTTGTCCCGGATGGCTTCCATCAGGAGGGCCTCGGCCCCCTCCATGTTCCCCTGCCGGCGTTCCAGGCTCACCCGCCGCAAGCGCACCATGGCCAGGCCCGGCACGCAGTCTTCGAAAGACTTCAAGATGCGCCGCGCTTCCTCCACCTCTCCTGGGGATGGGAGACGCAACATCAGCAGCTGCAGGGTAACACACCTTGAGGTGTTTCGTTCAACATCGACTTTTGCTATCTAAGACATACAAGAGCGCTACTGTAATGCCAGCAGGGGCAGTGAACAGGGATGTGTGTACGTGCCTTCAAGTTCCCTGCTGACTTACAGCCAAGAGAGCAGGGCTCCCTCAAGGTCACCAAGAGGGTTTCCAGGGTAGAGTGAGGATCTGAACCCTGGCCTCTAGACTCACAACCCAGTGCTCGCATCACTACACCGTGTTGGCTCTGCCTTTTTTTTCATTTAGACAGTTCTTTTAGAACTGAAGCGCCTTCAACAATGTGCTGCATTCTCTACATAGCTTTTTTATGGATCTATTTTAAATTAATTCTACTGAAGGCTTAATTATGTTTTAATTTTGTTGCATCTTTAGTAATGTGGGCTTTTATCTATACCTGTTTTAAGCTGAGTTTCAGGACTAGGGAAAAAAATTGGGATACAAATAAATAAGCAAGCCAATATTGCTGCTGTTTTGGATTCTGGGGACAATTTGGATGGTGAATTTGGATGGTACAAATTTGGATGGTACAAAACCTGAAGGCTTTTGCACTTCTACAGGTCAACTTAGAGCAGCTCAAACAAACCCCAGGGATTTTGCTTGAGATCCCAGGAGAAGTATTGGCAGAGGCATGCCCGAGTAACTTCCACTCACCGTTTTTCTCCTCAAACGCTGCCCAGAGGAGGTGGATGTTGGGTTTACGGGGGAGGTGGTAACAGCACGCTCGCTGGAAGACATTACGGGCTCCGGCTACACTGTGGTTCTCAAGGTATCTTGTGTACTAGATGGGGAAAAGGGGAGCCCATGGAGGAAAAAGAGAAGCAGGCAGGGGTGGTTAGGCTAGCCCAGGAAGAACCAAAATCTGAGAGAACAGCCCTCGTACTGTATTTTTTCTTATTTTAATAAGGTTTAATATTAGTGCAGACATGCAGATTCACAACTACAGAGAAAAAGAACAAAGGAAAAAGGGAACAAACTACACATTTAACAATATAGATAAAACTAAATTAAACTGAACTAAGATAACAAAACCCATTACTGAAAGACTAATTTGTTACATTAAACATATCCCAACTCCACTAACTAAAACCGTCAATGGAGGGCATGCACCTTGATCCAGAACTCCTCGTAGAGAGCGCAGGCGATGACGCAGCGCTCAAAGAGCACAATGGTGCGCTCGTGGGATCCGCTGGAAATCTCAAAATCCAGGTATTCCCGCCAGTTTCGCAGCTGGGCTCGCTCCAGCGGCTTCACATGGAAGTAGGGCCTTTTGATCTGAAACGGGGGAGAGGGAAGAAACTCGATCAAGGAGCCAAAAGGTAAGCGGTGATACGATGGACTGATTTTTACACCCATGCTGGCAAAGCCCAGAAAGTACAGAGGGGAGTTTTGTTTACATGCCACAGAAGCATGACGGAAAGGTAAGGCTTCCAGGCAGGATGGAGTCCTTAATTTTTAAGACTAATTAAACTCTTGCTCTGACACGGTAGAAGAAATACGAGCAACAAAACATGCTGTACAAACCCCTTCCTCAAAATTCCAGCGCTTGCTGACTTCCGCCTCATTCTGGCTGTGGATCTGCTGGCGAATTGAAATGACCAGTTCCCGGACCTTATCTACGTCCATGGACCCCTGAAATCCAAGAGAAATCAGCTTGGTTGCCATCAAGAAAAGGAGCGCTTAAGTTCTGAGCTGAGGCCGCAGTATGGCTGGCTCATTTGAAAGGCTGGCTTGACAGCCACAGAAAGCTCCCAGGGAGGGGGTGGTGCTTATTGGTAGCATCTGATGGGGGCATACGACCTCCAGATACGGGAGAGACTCTCTTTCACCCAATTATTCTACCACTCCAACCACTATGCAACGCTGGCTTCCTTCTAACATAATACTGTCCGACAAATGACTTAGATCTAACTGCTGAGTCTTTAAAACTCCATTCTGACAAGACAGCTGCTCTCACTAGGATTTAAGCCACTTGTTGTGTTTCTGATCAGAAACAGGGAGACTACCACTCCAAGAAAATCAACACCCCCAGAAAGTTAGGGCCGAGAAACACCCAGTGACATTGACACTCACCAAGACGTGGCTCCCATCTCCGGCCTCTTGCTTGGCATCTGTCTTGAGCGGCAAATCTTCCCCTGGCGGCGCCTCCTCAGCCTCCATTTCGGTGGTCTTGGCCACCGTCTCGGAGGCCATCTTTGACTGCAGCCACAGGAGCTCTTCGGTGGAGAGGATATCTCGAGGGTGGTGGCTGGCCACGTGCTCTTTGAACCTGAGCAAGACAACAAGGCTGCTGTGACAGTAGCCCCCCCGCCTTATCCTCAAGGGATATGCTGCAAAACCCCCACTGATTATGCTGCTTGGGCTGATGGAACATGCAATCCAACAACATCTGGAGGGCGGTATCACTCTCACTGTTGATATAAGCCGCTAAGTGACTTCTCAGCAGTGCCCTGATCGCTGATGTGAGTCTATCAGAAAGGCCTTCTGGAATGGCTACAAGATTTACCAAGACAAGTACACATGTACACACACACACACACACAGCCTAGCCTGATAGGGTTGTCCTTAGAACAGTAACGTGTGAGGGAAGAACCTAGGATGCTGTACATGAGGAATGGAAATCGCTATCAGATGGCAAGTCCAATCAGCTCTAAATAACACAGCCAGTGGTGGGGAATGCTGGGCATCGCAGTCTGGAGAGCCGCACCATTCCTCCTCAGATGCAAGCAAATAACACTAATCCAATATTTCAGCAAAGAAATAAGAGGGCGAGTTCCTCTTGGCTACAAAAAGTTATTGAGGTGCCCAGCTGCTCCCACCTCTTCTCACCCAACCATTCACAGCAGCAATGTGGCTCGGGAGGAGAGGCCTACTTTTCCCAGTGGTGGCTGTAGAGCTGGGTGGGGGTGCCCAGCAGTCGGTCATAAATGCCGGTGATGGCCTTCAGGTCGCCTTGCTCCCTCTGCCATTCCGCGTACATCTCCCAGAGTTTGTCGGAACGGAAATCCACACCTGCTGCGGCAATGGCTGACTCAAAGGTGCTGCGAGGGACAGAGCACAACAAGAGCAAGGGAGGGTTATTCTTTTTTGCAAGGAGGATCTGCAACAAAATGTTGCACTGCACACTCCCACCAACAGATGTGCCTTCTGCCAGAAGACTGCTTTTTGCCACTCTCCCCACTTTGTTTTCCAAAGACAGTGTTCCAAAGGTACTGGGTAGAAGGCGCTTGTTTCCTTGGTTTTAAAAAAAACAAAACCCTTGGGATTTCCCTAGGTTTCTGAGCCCCTTCTGCCCGCTTCCCACTGACTCAGCCTAGGCTACAGAGGCCCTGTAGATTCACTTGCAGCTGGGAAGATGCAGCTTACACCTGTGATCAAGGAATGGGGAGGAGAGCTCCTCTTCCAGCAGCCATTTCTCCCTTCCTGCTGTCCCCTTGGGCCAATTTAAGGATGCAGAGGTGTGTGCGAATCTCTGGTTGAGGGATTTCTGTAAAAGGTGGGGGCAAAGACTTTGGTTCCCCCTCCCACAATTTATGACCCAACCTCTCACATAACTTACCCGCAGATCTTCTGTGCCGAGTCGGGATGATTCATATCCAAGGTGGACTGCAGGAAGGAAATGTAATGGATCCACAAGTCCATGCTCAGCGGGATGGACTGCAGGCCTCGCTGGAAAACCTGCACAGTGGCAGAAAGAAGAAAAACACTCAAAAGTTACGACATGCTTTTTTCTCCCGCTGTGGAGAACGGGGGTGTAGAGGCCAGGAAGTAATCCACTCTCCCTTGACAATGAATCTCTTGCATCCCTGCCTTTCCAGCACCCAAGACAGTAGCTTTTTATTCTCAGCTATTTCTGATTTTCAGAAGGCATCCTCCGTGCCTCCACACACACAACCAGACACACCAGAACTGGGTTTTGAACAGTGCATGCTTTCCCACAGAGAACATATGGCGGCCTGAAAGACTCTATCTCCCTATATAAGCCTTGGCTCTCCTACCTCCTCCGTCTCCTTGATGAAGTCGAAGCGCCGCTCCATGTCCGCGTACTTCTTCCAGTAGCCATAGCAGTACGGGTACCGCAGGAAGAAGCTGTCAAAGGCTTTCCGGGCAGCATAGATGTGATTCTGCAAGGAAAAGACCAAAACATTACGCGTTTACAAAAAGGAAATTAGAAAGTTGGGACACACAAAAATAAAAACACTACATATTTGGAGTGAATGTGGACATGAAAAACAAAGTCCTGTAAGCATATATGCACACTGATATACCAAAAACACTGTACAGACAGCGGCTCTCCCTAATCCTGACCTGAACCATCCACAACTCCCGTGATTTTCAGCAGCTCTACCAGACATACAATCACGCCCTGGTCTTTCTCCCTTTCGCTGAAGATTATCAAGGGACCATCTCGGCACACAGACATTGTGCTGCCCAACGCCTCAGCCCCTTCTGAACCAGTGGCACTATCTGGACAGAGAACTGGACAAAGGGGCAGGTAGAGGAAGAAAGCCAAAGGCATAGCCTAACTGCCAATAATTTGCCCACGTTAATCCCGGCTGGAATTCAGTTTAAGAGTTATGTCTTCCGAAGCAGGTTGATATGTGTGGGAAATAGAACTGAACAGTTTCACAGTGTCCGTGTTCAGCAAGGATGAGCATCCGGGCAGCGGCTAGGAAGCACTGGAACAGAACAGGCTTCCTCCTTCCAAGTCAGCAAGCCCCCTCTCCGCCTACCTCTTGCTCCACGTACTGCAGCAGCTCAGTCCATGCCGTGAAGTCCAGGGGGTTCTCTTGCGCCGCCCGCCAGTATCGCTCAAACTCCAATGGGTATGTGATGGAGAGGTCTTCCATGGCCGGGTGGAGAGCCATGTGTGTCACCAAGTCAGGGGCGGGCGGGGGCTGTGGGGCTTCCTCCTTGGCAGGCTCAGGCTGCAAGGCAGGGGCACGGGTGGCGGCGGCGGCGGCAGCAGCTTCCACGCTGACCCCGTTACACCCTTGTCCTGCCGCTGCCTCGTCTGGCTTCGGAGTGCCGTTGCTTGCTGGCTTCGGGGGCGTGTCTGGGTTGGCACCTACAGATTTCAGGAGGAAAACAAGTCATGAGAATTTGTCACAGTTCCACACAGAGAAAGGGTGGGCAAAGTAAGAGCCAGGAGCCACACGTGGCCTCGGAAGACTGTTCTGTTCTCCAGATTCTGCAGGCTGCACTTTCTTCCCGTCTACTGATCTGATTCCCACCCTACCTAAATGCGGCTATTCTGAATTTTAGCCACCCAGGACTGACCTTTCTAGACTGGCCTTCTTGGCTGTGGGTGGGAGGATTGTTGTACTTCTTTTTCTATATAGACACCCCAACTTCCGTTCACTTAGCTCAAGAGGGCGTACACTGTTCTCCTCATCCACACTGCACGCTCACAGCAGCGCTCCGAGAGCGTGGGCATGCCCTCCAACACTTTACAGAGGGAAACCAGGGCACGTGTGGCCAAGGAACATCACAGTGCGGCCAAGATAGGAAAAGTGCGTGTGTGCCTGTGGGAAGGGGGCGGAGGCATGGTGGGGAGAGGGGGCACCCAGGGCCCAAATCAGGCCAGGGAAAAGAGAGGGAAAAAGGGGTGGGTTGGCACGGTGGCCCTGGATTTCCTCACTCACACCCATCTCCTCCTTTGGGAGCATGTGGGGCGTTGGGAGAAGGTTTGTGGGGCTGAGAAATTAGGCTGTGATCCATCCTTAGCTGGCACGCAGCGGCTGGTTAAGGAGGAGGATCAGAAGTAGGTTTTTAAAGGGCTGCACGGCCAAGAGGAAAGACTGCCCTGGAAAAGAGATGCTATAAGTGAGGGATCAGGGGTTGGAGAGATGTGCACATGCACAAATCTGTGAGAGTTAAACCCACAAACGTACAAACTACTTTTGCACTCCGAACTCAAGTCTGCAGCAACGGAGCTAAATTGAGCACAAAGGCAGAAAGGAGGTGGAGGAGGAGAGAGAAACCGGGACATTTTAACCGCAGCTGAGAAAGTGGGATGGTGGAGGGATAATCAGGATTGTCTGGGGAGCGCCTGTGCTGGTGTGTCTCCGAAGGCTAGTCAGTTCCACGGTCCAGGGAGGACCCACGTTTTGAAGTTCCTGCCCGGCTCCAGGGACGGGAGTCATGCAGCTGCCCAGATACTGTTGGACTGCAAATCCCACCACCGAGCACGCCTTCTGGAGCTGATGGGAGCTGCAGTCTGACACCTGCTCTAACCATTACACCTCACTGTCTCTCTCTCTCGATGACTCAATGCATCTGTGGCTATGGGGGGAAAGGCTCCACGGCAAGGAAGCTGCACGGACTGATCGCTGGGAGCAAGGGCCAGCCGAGAGCCACACTCTCTCAGCCCAAGTTTCCTTGCTCTCCAGGGGACACGGTCGAACTGCCCGGGACTCAACCCAATCCAGCACGGCTGTGGGTCGCCCGTCCCCTTACCGGTCACGGCCGCCGGGAGTCCCTCGCCGCCGCCGCCGCCGCCCTCCTCCGCCCCGCCTCGGCTCGGGCTGGCCGGCGCCTCGCTCCCTTCCGCCGCCATCTTGTCCGCGGCCGCCGCCGAACGAGCGCCTCTCCCCTCAGGCCCGCCCTCGCTCCCGCTAGGCTGCACTGCGCCTGCGCAGCCGCGGGACCCGGATGAGAGAGCGGGAAGACTGGCAAGAGGGGCCACACGTCGGCAGGCAGGAACCATAGAGAGGAAAAGAGACAGAGTGGCAAGCGCGCAGTGGGAGAACCATAGAGATGATGAGGGACAGAAGGGCCACGCTTGGTTTTCCCTCCAAAGATTTGTAATTGTAGATTTATGTGCGCATTCTTTTCTTTTCTTTTGAAATTTATTTATCATTTTAAAATATTATATCCCGCTCTGCGTTCAAGGCTTCGGGTTTTCTGCAATGAAATCAGTTGAAACAGTAGCAACTTTTCATTTTTTCCATATTCTTTAAGCTGTTCTCTGAGCTTCTGTGCACAGCTCTGAATCAATTATTTGTAAATTTTTTAAAAAGAATAAGAATGGTTTAATGGGGCTATAAGCTTGCAAGGAATTAAAACAAGGCAGTTTAAAAATGTTTCAGAGAGTTTAGAGCAATTTAAAACCATGCACTGTCTTTGGAAAAACAATGGGGAAAATTCTGACTTTTAGCTCCACTGTGACTGGGAGAAAAGTTCTTTTTTTTCCCTTTTCTTTTCTTTTTACTGCAACAGCCGGGCTCCTGCTCCCTCTTTTGGTCATTGGGAAGATTGCAATAAGATGTGCTACACCTTAAAGAGTGTATTACGGTATCAGTTTGGCAGTGGTTTAATTTTCCAGCTCCCTTCCTAAGCAAAACAGGGAGTTGCAGCTTGGTGAGGGGGTTGGAATTCCAGTGAGCCCCCGCCGGTTCTGCATCCAGGGATCCAACCAGCCTTTCAAAGAGCTGTCCAAGGTGCTGACCCTTGAAGGGAGGACACGGTACAGCACCTTGGAGAAGTCACTACATGTGAAAGGGATCTAGGAGCTTTTGCAACCCACAGGCTGGGCATGTGATGCAGCAGCTAAAAATGCCAATGCAATTCTGGGTGCCATCAATAAGAGTCTGGTGTCCAGGTCAAAGAAAGTGATGGTATCGCTCTATTCTGCTTTGGTTAGACTCTGCCTGGACTCCTGTGTCCACTTCTGGGCACCACAGTTCAGGAAGGCTATTGACAAACTGGAAGATGTCCAGAGGAGGGCAAGCAAAATAGTAGAAGGCCCAGAAACCACGAAGCCCTGTGGGAGGAACGGCTTAGGAAGCTGGATAGGTTTAGCCTGGAGAAGAGAAGGTTAAGAGGGGGCGTGATAGCTATTTTTAAATATTTGAAGGATGTCATATGAGAGATGGAGCAAGCTTGTTTTCTGCTGCTCCAGAGACTAGGACAAGAAGCAATGGCTTCAAACTATGGGAAAAGAGATTCTACCTAAACATTAGGAAGACCTTCCTGAGGGTAAGAGCGGTTCAACAGTGGAGTAGACTGCCTGGGACTGTGGAGGAGTCTCCTCCTTTGGAGGTTTTCAAACAAAGGCTGGGTGGCCATTTATTAGGAGTGCTTTGATTATCTTTTCCTTCAGGACTAGATGGCCCTGGTGCAGTCTTCCAATGCCATGATTCTATGGTTTTAAGGTTCTGCATTAGATTGACCCTGCATAGGTCCACACTACAGAATTACAACTCCTTTGTCCCACTTTAACTGCGGTGGCTCCATCATATGGAATCTTGACATGTATACGTTTGGCAAGGGACTTGGAATCCTCTAGCTCGCTCCCCGGCCACAGCATTGCAGTTCTCTCCAGCAGAGAATTCTAAGCACCTCAACAAACTCCAGATCCCAAGATTTCATATATTGGAGCCGCAGCACTTTAAGCGGTGGCATCAAACCGCCGTAACCACACAGTGCCGAGGCTGCCAGCCAGGGCAGGCTTTGCTTGGCAAGATTTCTTCCAAGAAGGCTTACCTGTCCACGCCCTTTCTCCGAATCTACCCTACAGCATCTGGCATTGGTGCGTGAATCTCTTTCCAGGTACGAACGAAGCCCGTCCATGCCGGATGCTCAGAAGCTGCCCGGGGGGGTGGAGACTAAGCATCGGATAGGCGGCTGGCAGAACCAATCAGGTGTGAATGCTCTCTTACCGGGGCTCCTGGCTGCATAAGACTCTGGACTGGGCAAGAGAGTGTGCATCTGGCAGCTCAGTGGTGCGGGAACTTGCGATGGCGGTGCATGGCTGGCCGTGGGGCTGTTTTCTACCCGCATGAGATGCACCTCAAAGACGCGGGCACGTACACCTGCGAAGTCCTCAGCGCTTTGTTCTCTCAGTCCGAGGTCGAGCTCATTGTCGGAGAATAATTTTAAGCACCGGTGTTAATGATCCAAGTAAAGGGATGTCGGAAAGCTCTCCTGTCCCGGGGTATCCCTTAGCTTTTGGATACGAAAAGGGAGCTGCTGTGACAAAGCCAAAGACCGCACGTGAGATCTCCGTCTTGTTAGTGTGCTGTTGCTCGTAGACTCCCAGTTCTTTGGCGTCTCCAGTTTTCCAAATAAACCCAGAAGTTTAATTCGGATCTTGTGTGAAAGTTTGTTCCTGACTGCCTAAAAATTAGGGGGAACTTCCTGATGGTATGAACATTTTGACCGTGGAATCTACTGCTGCCTGGGAGTGGGGTGGAGTTTCCTTCTTTGGAGGATGTCAAAGAGAGGCTGGATTTTGGGAGGGCTTTGGCGGTGTCTTCTTGCACGGCAGAATGGGGTTGGACTGGATGACCTTTGAGGTCTCTTTCCGAAAGTATCCCAAAGACCATCCAGCCCATCCTGTCCCACGCACCCCTGACCGGGTGGACTGTTAGATAGGTTTTTGGCATCTTGCCCTGGAAACCTGACACGTTCTTGGGCAGCAGGCCACGGAAGCGCAAGAGGCCGTTTGGCACTCGTTCTCCAGACAGTCTCTTTGGACTGGTGCCCCTTTTCAGCGGTTGGTTCCAGATCTCCCACCAGCAACAGCCAAGCTGAAGGAGGGCTCATGGCGACGCAGCCCAACCTGTTGGTTTTCTCCCTGCAAGGAGCTTCATGCCCAGCGAAGGCGCTTCCAACAGCTTTGGCCCACAGGAGATGCCAGGCCGGGAAAGACCATGTTGGGCCAAAGGCCCCTCCCAGCGTGAAGCTCCTTGCAGGCGGAAATCCATCAGGTGGAGCCTGAGGCGATCCCTTTTTCCTTTTCCGTCTTAGGGATTTATGCCGCTTTCTGACCGCATGGCCCTGGCCCCGGCTCTCTCGGCGGGCCATTTCCGCACCGCGCTGTCACGGCGCTATTACTCCACTTTCGGCCCCCTCTGGAATCCTGGGGTTTGCAGTCGGGGCGGGCTCTGGGCTTCCAGGAGGCGGCCTGGCTCTTCGCCGGAGCGGAGCCCCCGAACGAACGCGGCTGCCCCCGCCCGCCCGCCCGCCGGGCCGGCCCGACGCTCGGGGCTGGGCCTGCCGGAGCGGGCAGCCAATCGGGCGCAGGCCCGCGGCCCCGCCCCCTCCGCCTCACCTGTCCGAGGGGGCGGGCCGAGGGGCCGGACGGGCGGCCGCGGGAGCCAATCGCGGCCGGGCGCCTCTCACCTGCGTCCTCTCCGGCGGCCTCACTCGGGCTCGCGCCGGGCAGGGACGGAGCGGCGCGGCGCGGCGATGGCGGGGAAGGGCGGCGGCGGCGGCTGGCGCTGGGTTTGCCTCGGGGCCGCGCTGGGTGAGTGCGGGGCGGGGGGCGGGGGGCGGGGGGCGGGGGGCGGGCGAGAGAGAGAGGAGAAGAGGGGGCGAGGGGAGGGGGCGGCTGAAGGCCGGCGGGGCCGGGCGGGGGGCGTCTCCTCCTCCGGAGGCTTTTCGGCGGGGGCTGGACGGGCATCGGCTGGGCGGTGGCGCGAGCCTGTTTCCTGCTGCCCCGGAGACCAGGACGCGGCGCGATGGCCTCGGGCTCCGCGGAAAGAGGCTCCGCCTCAGCCGTGGGAAGGGGGTCTCGGCTGCTCGGAGAGGAGGTCGCCCGCGGGCGCCGCTGCTGCCGGAACGGAGCGCGGCGGAGCCTCCGTCCGCCCGTCCGTCCGTCCTTCCTTGGCGGCTTCTAGGCAGAGGCCGGAGGGCCACCTGTCCGAGGGAGGGCCTTGGTTCTGCCTTCTGGGCGCTGGAGGGCCCCCGGGGTCTCTTCCGGAAGGGGAGCAAGGAAAAGGGGAGGCAGGAGAAGGAAGATGGGGGGCAAGGAGGGGGGAAAGGAATAGAAGGGAAAGGAGAGGAGGTCAAGGGAGGCGGAAAGGAAGAGAAATAGGGGGAAAGGAGGGAAAAGGAAGACGACGAATACGGGGGCAAAGAGGAAGGAAGGAAGGAAGGAAGGGAGGGAATAAATGGGGGAAACGGAGGGGAAAAAATCGGGGGCAAAGAGGAAGGAAGGACGTACCGGGGGAAAGGAGGGGAGAAAGGGAGGAAAAGGAATAGGGGGAAGGAGGAAAGGGGGAAGAGAGAAAGGGGAGATCAGAAAGGGGGGAGGAGGAAGAGGAAGGAGGGCAGAAAGGGGAGGGGGAGGGAGGGAGTGAAGGCCGAAAAGGGGAAAGGGCGGCAGGGAAGGAGGGAGGCCGGCCGGACAAATGGGGTGGGGAGGCAAAAATGAGGACTTGTCCTCATCCAGCCTCGGTGCTACAGCCCCCTCGTCCTGCGATCCACTTCCTTGTTGTGGGGTGCAGGCCGGAGAGAGCTTGGGAAGTTACTTTCTACCTGTTTCATTTCATTGGTTATTCATTGGCCGGAATGCCATCGGTTGCATAATCCTTTATTTTCCTTGGTGTTGTGTTTGCTCTTTAGGGAGAGAAGAGAAGAATCCCTAGGATTGATTCTTTTTAAAAAAATGGCATTGGGTTTGGGGGAAAAAACTGTTAAAGTGGCCCCTCGAAAGTAACTTTTGAACATGACTAAGAGCCATTAGTCCATAAAGTAGCTTCTCTCTTGCTCCTCAATTAACCGTTTCTGTGTGTAACTCCATTGCAAACTTGTTATCAAAAAGGAACTAGTGCTTGTAACCTATAAAACTGTGGTTTTTCCCACTTGTGGTACAAATGACGCTTCTGCTTCATAGACTGGCAATTTGCAAGTGCGTCTCTTTCTTCCATCTACGTCACTCGTTTTCTTAAATCGTGTTTTAAAAGAAGCCCTAGAAACTCCATATAATATTCTCTTCCGCTGAATTCCTTACACAATCACAGTGTGGCATTTCTTGGCCTTCATACAAGCAGTCGGAGAGTTTGCTTCAGGATGTGTTTAGATCGTGAAATAAGCTGCCTTGGAAGGGGCTGGATCCTCTTCCTTGGATGTCTTCTTCGCTGGTGGTGACGAAGCAGAGGTTAGAAGGCTGCATATCTGGGTTGCCTTTCCTGTTGTTTTCCTCCATCGTTGGCCATGGGGGTTGGACAAGATGGCCCCTGGTCTCCCTACCGGCCCTAAATTTGTAGGGAGTGATGGATGCTGTTCAGAAACAGAAAAGTCTTCTTCAATAAAGGCCCTTTCCGCACTAGCCTGTTCTAGTGCTATTCTTCCACTTTCAACATCCTGTGGAATCCTGGGGTTAGCAATTTAGGGAGGGGCCTCAACATCCATAGGCCAAGTGTTTCCCCATTCATCTTAAAATTAAGTTTTCCTAAACTTTTATGAGCTTCAGGGCAGGGTGTTCTGTCTGTCTTGTTGCCATTATCAGCGTCGCTTGGTGAGGACTGAGGAGATGGAGGCTTTTTTGGTGGCTGCTCCTAAGTTATGGAATTCCCTCCCACGCAGTGGTTCTCAACCTGTGGGTCCCCAGATGTTTGTGGGCTTCAGCTTCCAGAAGCCCCAGCCACTATGGTCAATGCCCAGGGCTTCTGGGAGCTGAAGTCCACAAACATCTGGGGACCCACAGGTTGAGAACCACTGCGGGAGGCTCAGTTGCCCCCCGCTCTCCTTTTTACTCTCAGCTTTTAACTGGTTTGAGGAGAAGGGTAGGCAATGGATGTGCTGTTTTTTTCAAAATATGTAATGTGTCACATGTGTTTTTCCTTGCTTGAAAATTAATATTTTAACTGGATTGGTTGTTGATTGCTTCTGTAACTCCTGTACGCCATATAGTTTCAGCTGTTTTGCTTTAACTTACACATTGCAAGCGGCTTTTGATCCCATTTTAAGAGAAAAGTGAGATATGCCTCAAATAAATGAAAAACTTCCAGAAGGAAGAATATTTTCCTCTCTAGTTTCTCCACCACCACTTGAATTTGTTCTTGAAAGTCTCACTCACGGTTTCTTGTTCTGGTCTCTCTGTGCATACAAACATTTTGCGCTAATTCCTGAAAGGTGCACAGAAGCAGGTCTTGAGATGGATCACTTGGACCCCCGTTTTGATTCTGACTGTGCATTGATTTGAGTCAGGAGGTTAAAACTATTTATATGCTGCCTTTCTCTCAACAATGGCACTCAAGGTGGCTAACCATGTATTTAAGAACAGTCTGAGTGAAAACTATACATATAGTTTAGTCGTTTCGGCTTCTAGGGAGAGTTCAGGATTGGTCTGCTCTGGGACCCATTCCTTTGTCTTTTTGGCCATCCAGGAAATCTGTAAAACTCTTCTCTGGCATTTTGGATGAGTTGATTTTCTTCCTATCAGCTTTCTCCCCTGTCCAGCTTTCACAACCAGACGTAGAAATTGGAAATATCATGGCACGGAAGCCAAGATGACTCTCAACTGGGGCTGTCGTACTTTGGGCATAACATGAAAAGACCCGACTTACTAGAAAAGACAATCATGCTTGGCAAGGTAGAAAGCTGTAGGAAAAGAGGAAGGCCTCTTACAGATGGAGAGACTCAATCAAGGAAGACACGTCCCCCAATCTGCGAGACCAGAGCATTGCCGTCGAGGATAGGGTGACTTCGAGGCCTCTCATAGTCTTGTCCAAAGTCAAAGCTGATTGCGGTTAACAACAACCTGGGCACACAACCTAGAAATCTGCCTTGCATTTCTTTCAGCTCTTAGACAAATATCAGGAGGAGCTGTGTTAAACCAAAGGCAAGCAGGGTCATGTTTCTGCCTCCTCTGAAACCACACCTCGGTATTTCTTGAATGCTGAGCTGGCAAGCTACCCACTCACCCATCCTTGTGCCCGATCCCTTTTCCTCTGAAGCTACGCAAACTGGTCCATCGTGTGTTGGCCCTCAGAAGCTCCATAAATAATGGCCAGCTCTGAGCACCTGAGGATGCCTGCGACTTTGCTGGCTTTGAAATCAGGGCAGACAGAAAATTCATCTTCATACGTTTTCTATTGGAATAAAAGGTTGCCCAACACTCAAGAAACTTTGTTGGGAAGAATAAAGCAGCAGTGGAATTTTGTGACGTTTCCCTCCAGTTGCTGAGAAGTGAGTTGCACAGAAATATATATGAATAAATAAACACATATTTCTGCAAAGAATAATTCCTTGGAACACTTAGGGGGGTATAAATAGGAGGAAGATAATGTTCAGAAGCGACAGCCATTGTGCTGTAGCCGTTTGAGCGTTGAACAGACCAGGGTTCAATTCCCGGGTCAGCCATGGAAACCCACTGGATCACACAGTCTCAGCCTCAGAAACCCCCATGATAGGATTGCCATAAATCAGAAACAAGTTGAAGGCAAGCAGCGACAATAGTGCTGTTCAGAAATATTCTGTACCCTCCAACAATTTGCAGATGAAAGCTGGGACGCAGGTGACCAAGCAACATCAGAATGTGGTTGGGAGGAAAAGATGTATTAACTAGGATGAACAAGAGAGAGGAAAAACAAGTTGCTCAACTTTGAAGTGCCTTAAAAAAAATAGAATGGTCTTTAAAAGGCTCACCAAGAAAGTGAAAGTGAAAGTAAAACGGGAGAGCAGCAGTAGAGGAGTCCCACCAGCAGCCCTCTCTGCTGGGATGAAGCAAAACCCCTGGTAAATGAGAAGGCTGGGTGACTGGAAGAAACTGAGAGGACACAAAAAATTGTTAAATTCCTATGTGCCGCCAGAAGGCTTACTCTTGCTCTGCTGCTTCCTTGACCTCTGAAAACTGAGGGAGCAAATCAGAAACGCTTCCAAGGGCCTGGCGAGACTGTCTTCGGGTTGGAGGAGTGGGTTTTAAACCCTGCCAACTGTTTTCCAGGCTGCTGGTCCAGACCAGCAGCAATCTAGCAGCTCTTTATTTGGGGGGAAATGGATATATCTATGAAAGAACTTCAGATATGGGCCCCACGAAGAAGGCATGGTGGAGAGCAAGAAACAGAGAAGCAAGAAGGAAGGTGGTGAGGTTGCCGGCTGGGATGCTGTGGGTGCACTAAGGTGGCATCACTGTCAGCGTAGGTAGTTGGAACAAGAAGAAAAAAGGCTGTGGTTGCAGTGGCTACAGAGAATACAACTGGGTGTAGTTTATGGTGTTTTTGTGGCCCTTCAAGTTGCCGGCTGATTTAGGGCAACCCTATGGATTTCCTAGGGTTTTCGTAGGCAAGGAATTCTCGAACATGGTTTTGCCAGTTCCTTCCTCTGAAATAGAGCTTACAGCACTTGGTATTTGTTAGTGGCCCCCATCCAAATACTAACCAGGGCTGACCCTGCTTAGCTTCCAAGATTGGGCAGGATCTGGTGCTTTCAGGTCTCCTTTCTGCCTTGAGCATGGAGCGGATGATGTATAATGTAACAAGTGGGGAAAAAAGGAGATGCATACACATGATCTCAATAATGCTTACAGCAACCCTGCAGAGTTGTCACCCCTTTCCCTAACCAGCTTCTGTGCATGGTTCTTATGTCTGACAGGCAGAGTGCGTGGGGGGGAGCAGGCATCGGAAGAGCCGAAAACCCGTTTTGCAAGGCTGAACAAGTCTTTCCGGTTGGATCGGAGGCATTCTGATAACGTTCTGGAGGCAGCTTCCGGCAGCCGTCTGGATGAGGCTTTTCTGCAAACAGTTCACAGCAGGGCAGCTTCCGTGCATTATCTCTGCGTGTCAGGGGACTACATTTCCTGTTTCTGGACCCACCCCAAGAAAAAGTTGGTTTGGGAGGCCTTAAAAATTGCAAATCACCCCTCTGGAAGTCTCTAGGTGGAGGGGATTGTGCCCTTTGCATGTTTTATTTTAATAGAAGAGGCAAGACTACCCATTTATTCTATTTCTGTACAGTCTTTTTCTGTCACCACACTGTACTTGCCTTTTATCCTTACTAACATTTTGTCAAGTTACTTGGTTCACAGATGGTGATTTCATTTCATGAATATTCATTTTAATTCAAAGATACAAACAGGCTACAGAGGAGAGGAAAAAGGAACAACAGAACAAAGAGCAAACTAAACATAAACTGATACACGCGTAACTAAAGCTAAACTTAATCAAATAAAACTAAAATGAACCTGAGACGGAGTAACAAAACTTGTTACTCAAAGACTAAAACACATCCTTCCTACACTGTCTTTTAAAATCTGCATCAGTTTTGCAACTTGGTTAAGATCCGCAACTTTCCTAAGCAATATTGATAAAGGCTCAGCTGAAATTTTAATTTCCTGCAATGCTAGGATTTTGGGGCGACACAGTAAAGGTAGCACAACTTTGCTCGGGTCATGGAGTTTAATTGTGTTTTAGTTACTTTTACGGTTTGAGTGTGTGTGTGTGTTGCCTCTGACATTTTGCAGACGAAAACTGGGATGAGAACCAACCATGGCTTGAAAATATATTTTTTTAAAAAGTCCAAAAAAGGAAACTTTTTGAGTTGTTCACCATTTCATATAAGGAATGCCATTTTACTACACCACAGCATATAAAGGGACTTGCTTAACCGTGGATTTCGGTATCCCTGGGTATTCCGGAACCAAACCTTTGCGGACACTTGAGGGCCCACTATTATATTCTGGTCTTTTATTTTTTAAAAAACCCAACAACCTAAAGGCAATTATTTTAAACACTTTGTGCAGTTTCAAAGCTTTTCCCTAGAGAATGCTGTGCCTGTTTTGGTTGTCCTGATAAAGGAATTGCTGTAACATGCACTTTGGAATTTGTTTTACAGTCCAAAAAAGGGCTACCGCTGAGATTATTTTGTTCACTTTTGAACAGTGGGAAAACAGCGTTACTCCTCTAAAAAGAGAATTACTGGATTTTTAAACAGTGATTGCAAGGAAAAGAAACAGGAAAAAGTAAGAGAGAGAAAGAAAGAAATACAGGAAGGGGAAATGCATTGGATCCTAACAAGGGCGAGGCGTATATAAGCTGGTCATATTTCCAAAAATAGGTTTCCTTGAGGCTGATGCCTACAAAATGCACATTCGTGTGTGTGTAAAGCGGTACGATCTTCTGACCATTGAATGGCAGGTGGTTAATCTTTCTCTTGCCAATTTTGGAGCAGAGGTCTTTGGCCGACAGTGAGAGCAGGAAGGATCCAATCCTGACCCTCAAAAGAAATTCCAAATCCTGGGAATATAATTTAAAAGAACATGTATGTATTCTTTTAAATGAAATCCCAAAAACTTAACCTACAACTATCTTTTGTAGTAGAGCCCATTTATTGTTTGAGGGTTGGGCTAGGACTCTGGGAGACCAAGGTTCGAATCCCCGCTTGACCTTGGGCAAGTCACACTGTCTCAGCCTCAGAGGAAGGCAAAGATAACACTCCTCGGAGCAAAGCTTGCCAAGAAAACCCCATGATAGGTTCGCTTTAGGGTAACCATAAGCCGGAAACACTTTGAAAGCATGTAACACTATGCTTTTCGTACTGTTTCTTAAAAAGCTGTACCTGCAATGGTAACATACTTTTAATAAGTAGTTCATTCCAATTAAAAGGGCTCAAAAAATAACTTTCCATGCTCTGGGTTCCCATCTCCCGCTTCGTTCTTGGCACACCTTGTGTCCTTGTTTTTCTTTGTTGAATCCTCCGTCTTGCTTGCTTCCCTGCTTCCCCAGTCTCAAAACCCCACACCGACACAACCTTTCCTTGTATTAAAATCTGTGAAAGTGTGGCTCGTGAGCCCTGGCTCTCGGAGCAATGCAGCGCCAGCAACCTAGGAGTTAAGTTCGCTTAGCAGTTAAGGGACCATCCAAGCGTGAAAGATGGCTTTTTCTGCTTATGCAAACTGGGGCCCTGTTTACCTTTCCTTTTTCCCTCTGGAGGGGATATTCCCACTTGGATCCAAAGCTGTTTGTGTCTGTGGATGTGCCCTCAAGTTGCCAGCCCACTCGTGGGAACCCCAAGAATTTCCTGGGGTTTTCTCATGCAAGCAATATTCAGAAATGGTTTTGCCAGTTTCTTCCTCTGAAATACAGAGCCTGCAGCCCCTGGTATTCATTTGTGGTCTCTCATCCAAGTACCAACCAGGGCTGAGCCTGCTTAGCTTCGAAGATCAGACAGGATCTGGTGCCTTTAGGGTATTTAGTTATACCAGTTTATTTCCCTATAGTGCTTTTATGATTTCTCGGTGTCCTTCTCTACAAACCTCTGTAGTTGTGTTGTCTCCTCAGGGAGGCGGGTGGGATTCCACATCAAATAGATCTCGCTCTTTCCTCTTCCTTAGCCTGTTACATCTCGTTTCATGTTTTAGCCTTCTGTCGCGTTTAGAACTCAAGACATCTACAGCAGATCTGTCTGATCTAGTTTTTTCCCCTTCCTTTGCTATACTTCAAAATGACTTAGTGAGATTGCTGGCGATAGCTTAGCACACCTTCCCCTGCGGTGTGTATTGGACTGCAGGTTCCATTGTCCACAGCAAGCTCAGCTCATGGCCACACTGGCTGGAGTGAGGAGCGTCCAGCACGTTGAGAAGGATAACCAAAGCGACTGGGCTAGTGTTTTCATTTCAGTGGTCTCCTGGCCTCATATTCACGGCCTGACTTTTGCCTTTCATCTGTAATACGTCCGACAGGAGCAAAATCTCGTCCTACTTTGCAGGCAGGATTGCCAAATCCTGGTCCCAGGAAATGCAATTTATCCAGTTTTGTTAGGCTCAGCTCCAGGTAGCGGCTGACCTTGCTTAGCTGCCAAGATCGCACGTGGATCTGGTGCCGTTAGGGTATTCAAGCCTGAAGCACCTTACAGCCGCCCTGAGGCAAAGCTATCACAGGGTTTTTCTGGAGTGTGAGCGTGCGTGACACGCCCAGGGTGACCCTGTGGGTTTCAATGGCCAAGCAGGGAATCGAACCCTGGTCTCCAGGGCCATGCGTAGTCCAGCGCTCGAGCCCTGCTTTTGAAAATACGCCTGGGAATTTCTTGCCATTACTTGAAACTGAAAGTGTTTTCCCAGCTATGCAAAACAGAGCCATCTCTCTCTTCTCCCCACAAAACTCCAAGCTGCAGAGGGTTTTTTTTAGCTCCTCATCATGGGTAATTTAAGGTGTGACTTTGAAGCAGGTGTCAGAAAGAATTTCAGACACCAGGAAAACCGGTTTTGAAGAATAAACAACTATTCCAGGAGGTCCTGCCCGGCAGACCAGGGTGATTTGTCTTATAGCCGCTTCAATCCTAGGCGTTCAAAATAAAAGAATTTTCAGTTAGGTTGAGTTGGGTTTGGATGAGTATTGCAGATGACTCTTCACTGAGGGACGGCTCACTAAGGTTGAATGGTCTGGATTCTGCACAAACACTCTGCATGGTTTCCTCACTTCTTTTTTCCATAAATACAAGTAGACCCCCCCCCATTTATTTTCTTCAAGCACCATTTTATTTTTATGGCTTGACAGCAGCATACATCTGCATGTGCACATGTAACAGTTCTCAGAAACTATTTTGATTCACCGCAAACTGAAACCCAATATGTAAAGTCTGTGTTCCTTCAGCTCTCCTTTGCCAACCTCCCTGTACTGATGCTGCTAAAAAGACTTCTAGGTAGACAGAGGATGAGGAAGAAAGGGGGGCTGGGTAGATGTGAGCTAGTGACTTTCACTCACTTCCTGTTATTAAGAATAAGGCTTCTGCTAGGCCTGAAAGGGACCAGGAAGGCCCCCAAATGTGGAAATGCCCCCTTGTCTTGGAGAAGGCATTTTTGTACTGGAGGAGTCCAGCCCTTTCTGGTGGTCAGTGTGGCCCACCTTGATGTCTACTGTCTTCAATCATTGAGGGAAAGGTTGAGCAGAAAGGAAACTAACAACTCTATCTCAGCCTTGGGGGCTCTCCAAATGTTATGGACTGCAAGTCCCATTACTCCCAGAAAATACTGGGATTGTGATCTGGCGCTTTTGGGGTGTAGCCCTCCCCCGATGTTTAAACACATGAGCCAAATGTCATTTCTTTGCATCCATGCAAATAAACTTCCAAAGTCCGCCTTGTGAGTGAGAGAGCCCACGCTTCAGCAACTCTCCTGGTTTCACAAACTTGCTAGTTAATGTGTAGCCCTGGCTGCACATGAGAGACTCTTCCTCTCTTGCGCTCAGGTCCAAAGTTACGTGGGTGCCTGGAATATTTGCGTCGTTGTGAAATCTCTGGGACTTGCCTGGAGTTTAAGGTCCAAGGTAGGGGCCAGAAATTGCCTCACACCCTTCTTACCAAGGTTCGGGGAGCTGTGCAGCTTAGATGGAAGCAGGGGTAGCTTGTATCTCTTATTTATAGATTTGTAAGATCCAATTAGTCCATTCAAAGCTCACCTCAAAGCTCACCTTAAATCCAACAAGCATTTCAATCTAATCTTGGTACCAAATGGATAACATCATCAGGTCTAAAACATGACTCCATTTTACCAATCCCACAAGAACGTAAATGCACAGCAGAAGGAATACCCTGGATTTTCTGTTTTGAAGGTACAGACTATGAACGCTCAGCGTGACTAATGATAAAGCCTGGCTTTATTTCAGAATAGGTAGGGCAAGTCCCACTCTCTTGGCCTCAGAGGGAGGCAATGGAGAACCCCTTCTGAACAAATCTTGCCAAGAAAACTCCACGATAGATTGTCAATGAAGATTCTGACGCTGCTCCTATACTCTAACTTTCATGAATTAATTTTGATGACACTGCTCCCCCGCCGCACAACAAGATCCAAAGAGAGCGTAGATTATACACGCTCCCCTCTCTGTTTCCACTGTGTGGCCGCACTTGTATTAGTCTGGGAGGTGTGGTATTGCTGCAATTGCTGCAATCACTTGTAGTTTCACCTTTGGAATAGTTGAACTTGGCCGACCCCGGCTTGGCAGCAAACCTTCCCTTCCTCATCCTGCACCCTCTTCCTTTTTATTTCTGAGACCTGAAACCCCAGGTAGAGTTACAGCCTGCAAGTACGTCTGTGTCTCAAATGGGGCGGAGATTTGTGGGTTGCTTCTGTATTCGTGTTTCAGAGAACAAGGACTCCATTCTACATTGGGGCATCCATCCCTTTAACTTGAAACTGAAGCACCTTTTCTTTGTGAGGCAAAAGGTAAACCCATTTCTGAAATTCACAGATTTGTGAAGGAGCTCGTGGGTTATTGAGTCCAGCCCCATGCTCAGTGCAGCATCTCCAACTAGGGTATCCCCAACAGGGAGCTATCCAGCCTCTTTTGGAAGGCATCCGGAGAAGGAGGCCTCCCCACCTCTCTTGCCAACTGGTTCCATTGCCAAAGCACTCTTGCTATCAAGAAGTTCTTTCTGGGGTTCAATCAAAATCTACTCTCCTGTAACTTTGAACCATGAGACCTTGGTCCTACCTTCTGGGGCGGCAGTGAAAAATCCAGCCCCTTTCTCTCTGGGACAACCCTGGAGGTATTTTAAAAAGAGGTATCATGTCATCCCTGACTGGGGGATACTGAAAACTAGCATCCAAAAAACCCAAACCTCCCAAGTTTCCACGCCCTATCCCTGTGATTCCCAAACTTTGGTCTTCTAGGATGTTGTGGACTTCTACACACAGAAGGCCTAGCCAGCGTAGCGAACTTGGAATTCTGGGAGCCGAATTCCAAAATATCTAGAAGACCAACATTTTAGAGAACTGCTGCTCTTGCTACTTACAACATCCAGGATCCACAAATGTACTTTACTGGGCCAGCTCCAAAGTCTAAAATATATTATGCAAACTTCCAAAGCTTCGCCGGCTTCTTCATTAGGCGAAAATGTTAAAAATCATACCGGAGGAAACTGGTGATGATGTGAGAGTCACAGAGCTACGTTCTCTCTGAGATGTTGTCAGTTAAGATGGGATGGAGGGGTTTCAGTGCAAGTAGGGTCTTCTCCCCTTAATGGACATGTGAGGGCTAGAAACCAAGATCTAATACATGACAGGTTATGACATTTCAACTCCATTCTGTTTTCGGCGCTGTTTTCTGCTTGCCACTCTTTGTTGTTATGTGCCTTCAAGTCACTTCTGATTTAAAGCAACCCTTAGGTGAAACTGTCTCGGGGTTTTCTGGGGCTGAGAGTGTGTGATGCACCCAACTGGGTTTCCATGGCCAAGCAGGTAATCGAATCATGGTCTTTAGGGTCAAGTAGTCCAATGCTCAAACTATAGGAGTACAAATCAAGGGCATTGTTTGACATAATAGTGTGAAAAGCTACCAAGAAACCCTCTCCCTTTAGACTCTGGGAATTCTTTCGGTGAGTATCGGTAAACATAGTAAAAGACAAGTCAGCTGGAGCTGGTGATAAAAGGGGAGCTGGTCTGCACTTCCTGTAATGATGTCATTCTACAAAGGAACCTGGCGGGAACAAAGGGAAGAGGAAATCCATCCTGTGCATACGGGTGGGTGCAGAATTTGCCGGACTGGGTTGGTTTCTTCTGACTCTCCTTGAAGTGAGTAATGAGAGCGTGGGAGGGAAGGAAGTGAAGGAAGAACCAGGAAGTCAGGAATTTCAGCAGGTGGGTTGGAGAACAAGTTAACCCCTGCCTTGCAAACTTTCCTTCTTGTTGCATTCTGACAACGAGGGGGATTTCTTTTTGGGGGTGCAGACTGATTACTGAAGAAAGTCAAGGCAGGAAGTGCAAAGGCAGGTTTGCAGCTGAACATTAAGGAAAGACAAATGACGGCCGCAGGTGACTTACATAACCTTAAAGTAGGCGATGAAGACATTGGAACAGTGCAAGATTTTGCATACTTTGGCTCAGTCATTGATCAGAATGGAGACGGCAATCAAGGAATCGGGAGAGGGCTGGGACTTGGGAGGGCAGCTCTTAAGAAACTGGACAAGATCCTCAAACGTTGGCAGTCTCATCCTGAGACTCTCCCTGTCCGCTTTCACACACACGCCTTTGTGCCTGACTAAGGCGTCGCCTGCTCTTCGTGTGCTTGTTACGATTTCATCAATCTTGGCCAAGCTTGACGTTGCGGTGTTAAACCCTGAGTCATAGCTTCTGTGGTCCTCACTTCCTGGTACCTGTGAAAGATATGTGGAGGCCTTTTTTTCCTCCTTGGGTGCAAAAGCGAATGGGTGCCTGTCTGTCTGTTGTGTGCTAATGTTATGTGCCTTCAAGTGGAGACCAACTAGACTCTTCTTGGATTTTCTTGACAAGGTCTGTTCAGAAGAGGTTTGCTCTTGCCCTGCTCTGAGGCTGTGAGAGTGTGGCTTGCCCAGGGTCACAGAATCATAGAATGCCAGAGCTGGTGCGAACTCACTGCACAAATCAGTGCAAGAACCCTGCTGACCGGGGCCGGGAGTAGTTCTGGATGGCCGCTTCTTGCTGCCTTCAGCTGTCCAAAAAGGCTCATGTTTGTGGGGTTTTTTGCAGAAGGTTTTTTTTTTTTAAAAAAAAAGCCTTTTAAAGTTTTTAAAATGTTTCTCTTCCCCACAGTGTCCTCAGTCTTGGGTCAGACCACGGTCATGGAAGTTTCCGAGAACAGTTGTAAGTCCTGAGCGTGATTCTCATCTCTCCTTGATCTCTCCTAGTTTCCAAGATATTTTGGAGCCCTTCGGTTAAGTCTTGCTGTATCCCACATAGCAGCCTTAGCCAATCTGGTGGCGTCCGGGGTGCGGAATTGCTACTTTTAAAACTCAAAGGCCTGCCTTCACCTGGAGGCAGAAAGAGGGCAAGGAGCAGGGGTGAAGCAGACTTCCTGTGGAAGGGAGTTCCACAGTTTCGCCGGCGTCCACACCACATGTGCGTGTGGAAGTGGTGGGACCGCTCGAAAGGCCTCCCCTGCAGCCCTTAAAACTCAAGCTGCCTTGCATAGGGAGATTCATGACAAATCATTTCATTCTTAGTGTGTTTTGATCAAGCGTGCCCTTTCTGCACTTTTGACAACCGTAATTCTTCTTTCTTCCGAATTTTTAGCGGTAAATTTGCCTTGCAAAGCCTATGCGTCCCAGACTAACGTGAAACGCCAGGAGTGGAAATTCCAGAAGGATGGAAGCACGGTGTTGTTCTATCATGACAATCAGTTCACAGGTGTGTAGCCCACGTGGGTGAGAGTGCCTCTGCACTTCTTTACGCTTGGGTTTGTGGTAGGGCAGTTTTATCACGTTTTGGGCCCCTCTTTGTCATTTTGGGCCTGGGAGAGGCCTTTTAAAACCAGGAATTAAACTGTATTAAATGAGGAAGGACAGTCAGCCCTCCGTATCCACGGGTTGCATGTCCACAGATTCAACCAACCACAGCTTGAAAATGAAACAACTCCAAAAATCAAACCTTGATTTTGCCACATTCCAAGTAATATGGTGATGTGTAGGCATATCCGACCATAGCCTCCGTTTTCCTCAGGGTCTCTCCAGCACCCGTTTGAATTATTTGCCATTTTATAGAAAGGACGCCATTTTACTACACCATTGTACACAATGGGACTTGAGCATCCGCGGATTTTGGCATCCATAGACCAAGCCCCAGTGGACAGATCCGGTGTAAGCTGCTTTAAACCAGGAAATATATTTGCTGTTGCCACGTGCCTTCAAGGTGTTCTGACTTAAGGGGACCCTAAGGTCAGAGTTCCTCTGAGGCTGAGAGAGTGTGACTTGTCCAGGGCCACCCAGTAGGTTTCCCTGCTTGAGCTGGTCTTCTGGAGTCCTTATGCAACACTCAAACCACTGCAAATGCTGGCTCTAATTTTTAAAAAAGATTCATTTAGAAGAGCTTTGCCGTTGCCTTCCTCTGAGGCTGAGAGTGTGTGACTTGCCCAAGGCCACCTAGTAGGTTTTCCTGGTCGAGTGAGGATTTGAACCCTGGTACTATTTCAACCCCTGCACCTTTCTGGCTGTCTAGAAAAGGCTTTTATTTAAAGCCAGTGATGAAACCCATTTTTAAAAGGCTGCTCCTGAGACTAGATCAGTTGGGGTGTTGTTGTGGCAAATACCCCTGAAATTGCCCCCTGTGCCCTCCTAAAGGGTATGGGGGGCATTTCAAGGTCAATTTCCCCCCTCAAAATAAAAAAGTGAAAATAAAATCCAGGTATGTGGGGTGAAGGAAGGGCGTGTGGCCACTTGCCCACTTTTGGGATGGGTCCACCTGCCCATCTGTGAATCTTCTCTGGATTTATCTGTTTTAAATGGAACGCTTTCCTTCGTTCTTCTCAGACGCCTACAAAAACCGGGCTGTTTTCTACCCCAATGAGATCCACCTGACGTCAGTGACGCGCAAAGACTCGGGCCTGTACACCTGCGAGGTCCTCGGCAATTCGTTCTCTCAGTCTGAGGTGGAGCTCATCGTCCAAGGTACGTCTTTCCTCCGTGTCGCCGTAAGTTGGAAACCACTGGAAGTTACACAACCACAATTCCCTCTCTTGTCTTTGCAGTCCCGCCATCCAAGCCCAAGGCCCAAGTGCCTTCCGTCGTCACCATTGGCACCAAGGCCGTCCTCACCTGCGTGGAGACCGACGCCAACCCGCGCCCGACCTACAAGTGGTACAAGAACAACGTCCAAATGCCCGTGGACCCCAAAACCAGCACCTTGTTCAGGAACTCTTCCTACTCCCTGGATGAGAAAACGGGGGTGCTGGTAGGTTCTTAAAGTGGGGTGGCATGTCTGCAGCAGAGTGTGCTTTGGCTTTGCGGGGGCAGAATCAAGACCCCACGTACTGCCACAAAAAATAGGTTAACCTGCTAAAATAGCTAGTGTATGTACTCATGTACAAGTCTGAATAGCTTAGTCGAAAAATTGACCCAAAAAGTGGGGTCGACTCGTCCATGGGTCAATGTAAGTACTGTACCTCAACTCGTACCCGAAAAGGAACCATCCCCTTCTCTGAGTAAAGCAGCGAAAGGTCTCCTTGAGGTCCTGGGTGGGAAAATGGTGGCACTGGTGGACAGGGGCAGCTGGACTTTCCCCTTCTCTTCAGAAAGACCCTCAATTTATCCACGGGTCATATCAAAATCCATAATTTTGGCCCCAAAACCTGCCCTTGACTTATACATGATGTTGACTTACATATGGTATGTAGAATTCAATAAACATAATTCTTTCCTGGTCAGCTATGCGAAGGCTGAAGGCCCCAAAAATAGCATGGAAAGGAGGTGCTCAGACTTGCGTGTGCGCGCGCGCGCGCATGCACACACAATAGGAGTGTCACCGAGAAAGAATAATATGCTGAATGTTTTGTCACGTGGCAAGAAAAATCACAAATCTTCTGTGTGATGCTCGTGGGATCTGGGGCTCTTTCACACCATACGGGCTGAGCATTCCTAATCCAGAAATCCAAACTCTGGAAACCTCCTTAACCCTCAATTCCGTTTTCTGACAGTGCGCCGGTCCCTAACCTGTCAGATAAGTGGGGGAAGCCGGTGATTTGAATCCACTGCTTTGTCTTCTAGTCTCTGAAGCAGCCGGCCCTGTGCTGCTAATGTATTAGGGCCATGGCTCTGAAGTCCTTCTTTTGGCCTCCCCCGAAGGCAACTAGTTGGTTGTGGTGGGGCGGAGGTATCCAAACTCTTCCGAGGGAGGACTGTCCAGGTTAACGATCACAAAGACGATGAGTGCTCTAATCTCTGGAGTTCGGAGGTTGTCGACATCTACTTCTCCCTCTCCTTCTTCCCAGATCTTTGAGCCGGCAACTGCCTTTGATACCGGAGATTACTACTGTGAGGCAGTAAACAAAGTAGGGGGATCCGAAAAGTCTGATGCTGTGGTCATGGAAACCAGTAAGTAGGCGTCAATTTTTTATTTCTGTCTCCTCCAAATACCTGATGCTCCCTTGGTCCATTTTTTTTTTTAAATGTGTGCAGTTGGGGAAAAAATGGGCAGTTTGGGAGGGAAAAATGGGCAGTTTGGGAGAAAATGGGAAGTCTGAAAACTGATTATGTACATTTGGGAAATGGGAGAGAAACTATGGTATATTTATTGAAAGTATTTTTTAGACAACTCTGGAGAAGCCCAAGTTTTTTGCGGGGAAGTACCAGACATCAAGGGTTGCTATTTACGAGAGTAAGTGTGCTGAGTTGGGACTGACATTGGTTCAGGAGATACTGGACTGCCCTGCAACTGAATGGGCTAAAGGAAATTCATGAATGGAATTGTTACTGTATGATAGAGAAAATCTGTCCGTTGCTGTAGAGAATATGCTACTGGAATAAGGTAGAAGCAAGAAGAAATACATGCCTGGGGTTCATTTGGCTTGTGCGTGTGTGTTATGCAATTGGAATTGCATAACTGGAATATATGCTTTACAAAAAACCCCAAACCTGCCCTTAGCAGCCAATTCTTTGTGATTGACTACTTTCATACATGGGCCCCATTCACACAGCAGAAATACAACGCTATTGTCCCGCTTCGACTGCCAGAGTTTCGCACTTTGGTGTTGTCACCACGCTGACTCTCTTCGAAAGCCGCTGAACGGTTGTTTTGTGTTTTCGCCTTCTTAGGTGAAGTGAACGTGGGTGGCATTGTCGCAGCCGTGGTGGTCCTCCTCATCGTCTTGGCCCTGGTGATTTTTGGCGTCTGGTTCGCCTACAGACGGGGATACTTCAGCAGTAGGTTGCCAGATGGATTGTGGTGGTTGTGTGCCCTCAAGTTGTGTTTCGCGCTTGTGGCGAAGCTATCGCAGGGCTTTCTGGGGCTGAGAGTGTGTGACCTGTGCAGTGGGTTTCCATGGCCAAGCGGGCAACCGAACCCTGATCTCCAGGGTTGTAGCTGTGCGGTGTGAAAGGGCCCTGACGATGCTTTTCCTCTGTGGGTGGCAGGTTCAAATCTCTGCTCAACCATGAAAAATGACTTGGCGAATGAGCGGAATCACGCTCAGAAGGCGACAGTGCAGGAGAGGGGGGATAAGCCTTTCTTTGTTGGCTGATGCCTTTCCCCTCCTTTTTGTTTTCTTTTTCAGAAAGAAAAGAGTGAGTAGAAGCTTCTCTCGTCAGGGGTTGCCACCCCATCGCCACCCTCATGCCCGATTATTTTGTCCCCCCAAGACTTCTCTGAGGTGGGGTGTCCCTGGGCACAAGGCATTCTGGGATATCTCCAGCCTCACCCACAGCCACTGGAAATGGTGGTGGGAGCAAGGAGGAGCCAAAGGAGGCCTGCAGTGTCTGTCCCCAAAAGGGACGCGCTCACAGCTTGGAATTAACTGCTTACACATAAGTAGCTACTTGTAAACTCATTCCTTTTTCCAATAGCAAAGGTATAATGGCTACATCATGACTGCAACTTAATTAAAGATAATATCGCCCCTTTCTTGTGTAACCATAACTTTTAGTTGCTTCTAAAAGTTATGCGGGGAAGGTGGAGGAGGAAGATCACATGGTTCCAGTGCTGGCTCATGCTGCTACCACGGTGAATGAACGGGGGATGTCATTATTCAGCCTTCAGCTGTTTCTTAAGCATAATTATTTTGGGAGACTGTGTACGTAAGGGGGAAGAGTTACTCTGAAAGCTACAAATCATAATGGCAGTGTTTATATATTTATGTCTTGCCTCTTTCCCAATATGAAACCCAAGGTGGCTGATAATACAGGTTAAAACACTCTAATTTCTTTGAGTGTTGGAAGTAGAATGGAAATGAATTATTTTTTAGAAGTAACTTTCCCCGTGCTACCTTGTAAGACAAGGGTGGGCAACTGTGAAAGGCTAAGGGGCTTCATTGTGGGATATCCACACCCCACCAAAAAATCAGAAATTGTTTTTCCCCACAACATCCTCTAGGGAGAAAAGGCATCATTTTCAGCATGTTTTTGGGCTTTTCTGAGTCATTTTCTGGGCCTTTTTTAACAACAGGAAGTAAGTGGAAATTATATTCCTGTTATAGTTCCTGTTTCCTGGGCCGAAATTGGCCCAAGGAGGCCCCTTGGTGGAAATGCCCCCCCAGCCTTGAGGGCACTTGGGAGCACACATTTTTTGGAAATTTCTGCATAATTATTTTTTTACTCCAGTGGGGCTCAGGGTGCTTCCAGATGTGGTGGAAGTGCCTTCCTCTTCCCCAGGTTGTATTTTGAAGCAAGCTTTTTTTAACGTTGAAGGGCCCTGGGGGCCACAGAAACAGCCCCAGGGGCTGCACGCAGGCCGCACTTTGCTGCCCCTGTTCTAAGACGTCAGATATATTATGTGTTTACTATCTGATGTTTAATCCCTTGTTTTTCTTCACCCTCTCTGTCTTAGCACCTCCAATAAGAAGGTCATTTACAGCCAACCTTCTAACCGAAGCGACGTAAGTAGCAAAGGAACCTGCTCTCTTCTTTCTTGAGAAACCTGTATTGCAAACGCAGCGACTGTGGCCACGATGTAAGGTGTGGACAGGCCGTCACACAGAGGTTGGTTACTCAGCCTCGGACTGGGATGAAAGATGGGCAGCTCGCACGGCCTGGTTCTTGCCCTGCTCTTGAATTGCTGGAAGAGCAAAAGCTTGGCTGTAGTATTTAAGTGGAAGGCGTGCCTCTAAGTTCTCTTGCTCAGTGGATGTTTTTCAGGTATTGGGCAAAAAAGCCCCTCAACTCCAATCACAATATGGCTAGCTTGGGGGGAAAAGGCAACGGTGCCACAATTCAGCTAGATACGCAGTTGTAATACAGCAACAGCAATCCCAAGCTATAGGACCGGTCTCAAAGCTGCAGGATCATGTCTGACACATTTGGAAGACTCGCAACTTCTGTGTCAATGCATTCATATATTCTACCGCCTTTTTTTAAATCACATGACCATAGCAGGCATTCTGAGGTTTATTGCCATAATTATCGGCTGAGATTCTGTGTCGCAGCCAACGGTGCGTAACTGTACGCATCCGTAGCAAAGTTGCAGAAACGCAACAAAACTCTTTTAATGAACTGCACAGATTCATATTGAAGTACCAAGAAGTATGCTATGATGTAGGTCAGGCACTGGTCCCACTCAGTGAGGGCTGGGCACCTCTAAGATGCTGCTTCCTTGGGTTTGAAAGAGGGTTTATGGTGCTGAGAAATTGGGCTGCAAGCTGTCCTTAGCTGGCCAGGCCCCGGCTGGCAAAGGAAGAAAAGGAGGAGCCAGGGGTGGATTTTTAAAGAGCTGTGTGGCCTGATCGGAGCTGCTGGACGGGAATGTTCCCCTGGAAGAGAAATACTTGAAGTGGGGGAGGCAGGGTTGGAGAAATTTGCAAATAATTAAATCCATGAAAGTGAAACCTGCAAATGTGGAGGACCAGCTGTACCATACTTAAGAAGTTTTGGGTAAGCTCCAGTGTCTTTATGGCTCTTATTACGGAACGCAAGACTCACTCCTCCTTTCTCTTGCTATTTCCCAGGGTGAATTTAAACAGACGTCGTCCTTCCTGGTCTGAGCACTGCTGTCCTACCTTGGGGCGTGTATTAAAACCGAGCCTCTCCCTCCTCCAAAGCTGCTGTAAATGTTCTTCATAGATCTCTGTAATTAAGTGTGATTTTTTTAAACTGTGTTTTTTTAAAAGAAAGAAAAGGATTTAGTGTGACATTTTTTTTTTGAACAAATGCCTTAATATCCAATTCTCCCAGGTTAAATCTTATTAAGGACTTTATCCTTTGAGCTGCTATAATACTAAGACTAAGCTTTTAACTACTGTTAAGTTGCTTTCTAGGATGTTGAATGTGTTGAAAGCTGAAGGGCTTATGGCAAAATAGGGAAAATCACATTGGAGCCTGTGTGTGCCACATGCTACAGCCCTCTCCCCAGACTTCCCTTAACTTTTGTTCAAAGAAGAAGGGGATCAGTTAGCAATTCAGAAGTGGAGGTGCTCTGCTAGAAGAAGAAGACAAAAAATATGTCCGTCTGAACTGTTTTTAAAGGAAACAATACGTTTCTGCTAGCACACAAACTATGCATGCAGTTCTCCGATGCATTATTACGTCACCATGATCCGACATAGATTTGGCCCTTGCAAAATCCAAACGAATGCCTGCGTGGGGGATTTTGGCTGAGGCCAGTGCAGTGTTTTTGTACACCAAGGCAGAAAAACTTTGGCTGCCCAGGCGTTTCGACTGCAAGATCCAACCTCCTGCATCGCCAGGGACCTATAAGTTTAAAAAATTCTGGAGGGCCCCCGATTCCTCACCCCATCGTCAAGATCTGAGAATTGTGGCTTTCTTTGTCTAAAACTTGACATCACTACCTTGTGTGCCTTTATAAATATGCGCTGTTATTGTTGTCGTTTGTAATTTTATATACTGGACACAGAACAAGAAATAAAGTTTGAGTCTCTTTCAGCCTCCTTTCCTGTGTTTAAATGTGTTCTGCAGTTTGTGTAAAAGTTACAAGCGTGTAATAAAGATTTCAGGTCCATGAAGTTGTACCGAAGTGACGCCCGACCAGTTTGGTTGTGAGTATAGGGTTGTGGCTTGGCGTGGCTTCCTCCCCCTGCCGAATATTTGGGAAGTTCAGGTCCCGATCAGATCAAAGTGCTGGTTGTGACCTACAAAGCCCTTTATGGCTTGGGGCAGAGCCAGCTGGGCGGGCTTTGGAGACCGGAGTTCGATGCCCTGAGAAGACTGGCATCTCTTTGCAGTTTTAACGCAAGGCCAGCAGGCGGCAGGCGGCCAATGTTTAACACGTGCAAGCACACACGCAAGTTTGATCCGTTGTCGTCGTTGTGTGCCTTTGAGTTCTTCCTGAGTTATGGCAACCCTGAGGTGATCCTATCGTGGCATTTTCTGGGGGCTGAGAGTATGCGATGTGCCCAAGGTCACCCAGGGAGTTTCCGTGGCCCAGCAGGGAATCAAACCCTGGTCTCCAGAATGATTACAGAAAGCAGAATAAATCAATATAAAACAATGGTATATCAGAATGTCTTCCTTGCTGGTCAATTCACACTTTTTAAAATTCTGCCACTAGTAATAATTGCCCAGTTTTGATGGATGTTGTTGTTCAACTGGTACGTTCTAGTTGTTCAACATGATAATGTGGACAAGTTGTTGGGAGAGGTGATGCCAACCGCTTGTCTATGAGACCCACATCCATCCTGGCTAATTAAAACTTCCAGCAGGCAGCCAAAACATGTCTTTGAATGTTTGGAGTGCTCTGTTTTAAGTGTTTTTAAATTGTATTCTGCATATGGCTTTGCAGGTTTTTGGGGTTTTTTACAGGGTATTTTAATGTTGTTGTTTTTTAATCTTTGTGCTGCTTTAATTGCTTCTGTTTGTGCAGTGGGATGGAAGTATCTCAAATAACTTATAGAGCAAATTTGGCAAAAAACCCCAAACAATTATTTATCCCCCCCACACACACACACATCCATGCACCCTCTGGAAAACTGAGCATCCTTGGGCTCTTTCTGACATCACACTGGGCTGGACCACCTGGCCAACTGAGAGAAGGCTCTCTTTGCAACCATGGTTTCTACGGCAGCTCCAATCTGTTTAAGAAATGAGAAACTCTTTGCTAAACATCTGGACTGATTCTGTTCTTCCCCAGTGCCTCCAAGTTCAGCCACCATCCTATAAGCTGGCCTTAAACTAGCAGAAGATGGAAGCAGCGTAAGGATGGCGAGACGAAGGGAGTGTGAAGGTTGGGTTTTGAGGGAAGGTGGGCAATGGGATCCCATAGAGGAGGGGATGGGATGGCAAAGCCACTTATTGTTCCTTACATGGATCTTGGCTTTCTCTCTCAGGTTGACTGCCATCTTGGCCAACAGTTGTCTTAATGGCAGAAAAGGGGAAGGAGAACAAAATCTCACTGACTGAAGCACAGATCAAACACCTCCAAGGTGCCTTTGACAGCGGCAGCTTTTCTGAACTCTCCAACCAGCTGGAAGGGACTCTCCGCTCCCTGGAGAACATCTCCTTAGATGTGGGCATCACCGGTGAAGCTGGAGCTGGCAAGTCTACCTTCATCAACACTTTCCGGGACCTGCGTCCGGATGATGAAGGTGCTGCTCCTCCTGGCAGGGCCAACACCAATAAGAAACCCACAGCCTATTCACACCCCAAGTACACCAATGTCATTCTGTGGGATCTGCCAAGTATTGGTAGCCCTCATTTCCATCCAAGGGATTATTTAGAACAGATCAACTCCTCGCGCTATGACTTTTTTGTGATCCTTGCCTCTCAGTGCTTTACTCCCTTCCACACCAAGCTGGCTCAGTTCCTCCAGAAGGCTGGCAAGGACTTCTACTTTGTCCGCTCCAAAGTGGACGAGGATCTGGAGGTGGGTCGACGGGAGCATCCTTCCGGATTCAGCGAAGCAGTTGCCCTGCAGAAGATCCGAGAAGACTGCCTGCAAGATCTCCAGGCTGCCGGGATGAAGTCTCCAAAGGTCTTTCTGATTTCCAACCTCTTCTTCAGCAAGTATGACTTCCCCCTTCTTGGGGAGACCTTGTGGAAAGACCTGGACCTCCAGAAGAGCCATTCCTTCATTCTGGCCACCCCCAACATTTCCCATCGCCTCTTGGAGAAGAAGAAGAATGCCATGGAACAACACTTGTGGTTGGTTTCTGCGGTTGCCTGTGGTCTCCACGCAGAGCCCATCCCAGAGATTTCTATTGCATGTGATACAGAGCTCCTGATCAAGACACTTCAGGGTTACTGCATCAATTTTGGCTTGGAAGAGTCCTCTATGAAGAAAGTGGCTGAACACGCTGGAATTCCTTTTGAGCAGCTGAGGGCTCTGGTCAAGTCACCACTGACTGCCGAGCTCACCAGAGAGCAGGTGGTGGAGTGGTTGGTGGAGGCAGCCAGCAAAGGCCCCAGACTGCCCAAACAGCTGGTGCCCCTAGCTGCCCTGGGCTTGTCCTTTGCCGTGGTGTACAACATGCTCAAGAGCTTTGTGGATGAGGCAGCGGCCAACGCCCACCGGATCCTGCTCAAAGTGTTTATGAGCCACAAGCCCCGGGATGAGTCACAAGCAGATATACCGGGAGTCCTGGAGAATGAAGGAAGGGCCTAAGAAATGTGGAGTGGGTTCTTCTCGTTCTGTAATACAACCCCACGGAGATGTTTCAAAGCAGAGATAAAGCAAATGGCAGAAGTCCTAAGATGTCTCTTGGCCCTGTCTCTGTGGTTCCTTCTGCTGTTAAACCCCCACCCTCACAAGCTTCATCCAACCAGGTCTCTGGAATACAAGCCAGGTTGGCATGCTCACCCTGGATTAAGGCTGTATTTCCATTCACTGACCTGGCATTGAGAATCAGCACTGATAAGGGGTCTTTTGCCAAAGCTGTCCAGATACCAGTGATACCAGGGACCCCCAAGATTAAACCCAAGATTTAAATATTCAAATATTTATTTAAATATCCAAATATTTATTTATTAAAGGCTTCTGGAGACCAGGATTCAAATTCCTGCTCAGACAGGGTGACCTTGGCTAAGTCCCTGTTGCTGCTACAGCTCCTAGTCTCCAGCAGCACGGCTTCGCAGACCCTCTGTGTGGGCTCTATGGGCCCCTGGGGGTCCCAGGAACCCAGGTTAAGAACCACTGATCCAGATTATTTGATGTGGGAGAGAGCTTGGGAGGGTAACCAATACCCTGTGGCCCTCCCTTCTACCACAGTGATAGGACTGTCTCTCCATTATTGTCGTAATGCTTGTTGCCTAAGCTGCTTCCCCTCCCATGTATTCCATGTAACCCATGGTCTTTTGCTAGCAGGCAGATTATTTTTCTTTAAAAAAAGTTATGAATCCCATGCACACTTCCCCTTTCCAAAGAAAGGGACTGGCGCTTGCCCCCAAAGGGGCAACCTCTCTCTAGTGTTGCTCTCTTCCACAGCAACCCTGCCAGCACCTGAGGGATGAGAATTTAAGCACCTCTGAGATAAGGACACCTATCAGCCGCCCCATCCAGGCCAATAGAGGCAAAGATCCACAAAGCCCAAGGCATGATTTGCATAAGAAGTACAGGAACTGTTTATCCAAGGAGAAACCAGTAAGTGTGTTTGTTGCTGTAGTTCTTCGGAAAAGTAATTCCTCTTCCAAATGGGCCATTTGCCAAAAAGGATAGGAAGTGTTGCGCCCCAGCAGACTGCAAACGTGGATGCTTATTGCTGTACCTCTGTGATGGGCTATCCGGCCCAGCCTCCAGCTCTTGACTAGGAAAGGAGACACCAAGAACTACCCACTGCCCAATAATTTACCCCCCCCATGTAACTCAATAATTTAGCGGGAAGGGTTTAACTTACGGATTTCCCACTTCTATCTCTGGGGAGACTTTCTGTCCCCCTCCTGTGGGAGATAAGAATCCTACACGCATGTGCATGTACACACCAAGCAGAGGCCCATGAAGAGCACACGGAAAGAAGAATTCCAGAAGGCAGCTGGAATTAGTGACCTCCTTGCTAAGTGGGGTTTGCAGGGGGCCACACCAGAATTCCCCGCAACGTTTTTACTGTGCTCTGCAGTATGCAGTGGTCATATAGGATTCCAGCGGAGAATTCCCAGGAAGTTTGGGAGCAGGCAGTGGAACCTGCTGGCTTTAAAAATGTTAAAGGAATTGTCCAAGGTGCTGAACCTTTTTTTTGTGGAAGATACGCTCTAGTGAATTAGATACATCCTTTCAAGTTTGGCCTAAAGCCAAGCGTGGACTCCCTGGTGACATGGAGGTCACTAACTCCTGCTGTTTCCTGGAGTTCTTTTGCTGAAATCCACGGCTTATGTGGAACTCTGCCATGCAAGCCCTCTCAGATGGCATGCCAGTCCCAACCTGGGTGATGCCCTGTTTTGGAGAATGCAGTATTTCCCCCCCAAGAGGTACAGCAATAAGCATCTGTTGCAACTTCCTGGAGTGTAACACTTCCTGTCTTTTGTGGAAATGGCCCACTTGAGAAAGTGACTACATTTTCCAAAGAACTTTCTACTAACCACATCCTTGTTTGCTTCTCTTTTGGATGAACCCTCCTGCCTTTTCATGCGAATTCTGCCTTGGATTTTGTGGATCTTTGCTTCTATTGGCCTGGCCTAGTACCAAGGGGCAGGTGATAGACTTCCTCATCACCAAGATGCTTTATAAAGGCAGCGCATGGAAATGGGATGCAACAGGAGAACAGAACCAGTGAAGGAAGACCAGTGGAGACCAGTCAAAAAAGAGGAAGGGTGTAGACCAAGTAAGTTGAGCAAGCATCCTGCAACTTCGAAATAAGGAAGTAATTGAAGGAGTTGCAACAAAAGAGCTGTGCAGGAGCTGTGCAAACTGTGCCCCTGTGGCAGTACGTTGTGGATCTAGAAAGACCTTCTAGAAGCAAGACAGACATCCAGGCAAGTGCGACTCAGCACCGTTACAGCGATCAGCAACAGTGGAACTAGGAACTTGGGTTTGGATAATTCCTTCTGCCCCCCTTGCTATTAGGGGTAGCTGAGGGGTTCCATGTTGGAGACCCAGCATGGTGTAGTGATTTGGATGTTGGGCTAGGATTCTGAAAGTTTGACCCCACAGTTAGCCATGGAAACCCACTGGTGACCTTGAGCAAGCCACAACCTGTCAGCCTCAGAGGAAAGCAATGGCAAACCAGGGTCCGAACCAGGTCAGGGAAAGGAGAGGGAAAGGGTCAGCGTGGTGGCCTTATACTTCCTCTCCCTTGTACATCTCCTTCCTTGGATGTGTGGAGGATATTAGGTGAGGGTTTCTGGTGCTGAGAAATTGGGCTATGAGCTGTGCTTAGCTGGACAGGGAGCAGCTGGTGGTGGAGGAGGAGGGGGAGGACCAGAGGTGGGTTTTTCAAAGGCTGCGTGGCCTGCTCAGAGGCACCGAGAGGGGACATTCCCCCTGAAAAGGAGCTCCTGAGGTTGGAGGGGATAGAGGTTGGAGAAACTTGCAAAGAATGAAATTCATGGAAGTCAAACCTGCAGATGGGCTGACTGTAGTCGCTCACTAGAGTTAAGACCCACAATGACCTTAATTGAGAGGCTATTCTGCTCTGAGAACATTGCGCCCCTGTTAATAACTAGCTGACCCTTAGATTTTTCTCCCTCAGGAAGAGTTCACCATGAAGCACCAAGCTCTGTGGCTCCTACTTCTGCCTGTCCTCCCCTTCCAGGTGGAACTGTGCAGTAAGTACCTCCTCATGACAGTTGAACAGTGGGGATGGTGGGTTCTACTTTTCTGGGACAGGGAACTGTTTTTGGACCCTAGAACAACTGAAATGGGCTCCAGGCTGTCTGTTCAAGGGATCTGTAGGTCTTCTGGAAACCATGCCTTATGAGGAACAACTTAGGGAGCTGGGTATGTTTAGATTAGGGAAGTCCAAGTAGTGATATCCTGATGTTTCTGAAAGGATGCCATTTGGAAGATGGAGCAAGCTTGTCTTCTGCTGCTCCAAAGACCACAGCACAAAACAGCGAATTCTAATGTCAGGAAAAGGCATTCTACCTAAACATGACGAGGAACATCTTTACTGTAGGAGCTGTCTGACAGTAGAACTACATGCCTTAGAAAGTGGCAGACTCCCCTTCTTTGGAGATCTTTAAACAGAGGTTGGCTGGCATCTTTCAGAAATGCTTTAGTTGTGTATTCCTGCACCACCCCTGCCTAGACTTGCTGGGCATCAGCTGCTGAGAGCAACAGGGGTCTGTTCCCTTGTCGACTGGGATGCAGGAGATTGATGTTGTCACCCTCCTTCTCCAGAGAATCCCTGTGTGACAGTCAGAAGAAGGATCCCTGTCACAATTCCTACTTGTACCTAAGAATCATGGGAGGGAGGCAAGTGGGAACAGCAGTTTTCAGTGTGCCAACTGACAGGAGAATTGACCCTTGTTGTTTGCAGTGTCTGCTGCCCAGTTAATCACGATTGGGGGATCCCTGCATCTTCACTACCCTATTGAATAAGTAGGGATCATGAATACAAATCAGCAGAGGTGTATTTGGGGTTGGGCAAGTGGGACATGCGCCCTGGGTGTTAGTGGCAGAAAAAAGCCATGCTGGAAGATATAGCTGTGGTGTGGAGGAAGACAGTGCCCTGGCCACTGTTTATGCTAGATATGCCACTGCAAATCAGATGGAACTGCAATGGTAAGTTACAGCCTATGTATGTAGCCCTTGGGAAGATATGGGGTAAAACGCGTAGACACTCTGTTGTCGGCAAAAAAGAAATCCATCTGGGAATTTCAGGCATGATGGAAGTGAGAATGAGTGGTGAGCGTGGTGGTATATAAGAAAGAAACAAGGGTCACACCATGAGGGGGCGAGGCGAGGCAAGGTGAGGGAGAGAGGGAGCAGGAGAAACACAGGAACAAGCCGTAGCAGGGCAGGAAGCGACCTCTCTGTGTTGCATGTAGGCGTCAACTTCAGCTCAATGGAAAAAGACATCGTCAGCATGTTACGGGAGTGTGAAACGAGCAACTGCTGTCGTCCAAACCAACAAACCAAACCATGTCTCCAGCACACATGTCCCCGGAGCTGCAAAGAATTGCTCAGGCTCAGCCCACAGGGGATCGAAGGTGAGCTATGGGACAGGTGCCCCATCAAAGGCTATCAGGTAGAACCCCCCCTCCCAAGATCACAATCTCAGACTGCTAACACTACGAAACCGTTCTGTGTTTCTTAAACATTTCTATTTTTATATCTAAGATTAAAAATAGATAATAATACATACAACTTTTAAAACAATTATTAATAACCAATAGTAATAATCTACAATAAAATTCAGCAAAATTCACCAAGGTACTATAAAATTCTATCACATCCATAGAAACCAAAACAGAGTACAGTTGAGCCTCCCATATCCAAAATGCTTGGGAGCAGAAGTATTTCATATTGGATTTTGTGGACAATACGATTTGACATTTGCCATATCTTGGAATGAAACCTGTTCTCTTCACCATTCTCATCAACTTTGGAGGGGGGGTTCCACTCTCAGTGGGTGCAGGGATGGGAAATCCACTCTAATTTTTAGTCAGAACTTTAAAGGTGCTGCACCTTGTCCCCAAAATGGATTCCGCATCTTGGAGAGTTTTCTTAAAATTTATACTGAGCTTCACTCTACTGATCCTGAGATCACCTATGAGGCTAACAGAGGGACCCATCATCCCACAAAGTTGCATTAAGTTCTGTGAGCAATCCAGCGAATCTTTTATTCTTGTGCTTTATCAAACCTTGTGTTACATTTTTATTATAAAACTGATCTTTTGCACCTTTGTCCTTCTGACACACAAAAATCCGGATTTGGACAGATAGGTTGTACTTCCTGGCCACAGAAGATGGGGAGGTCTACCAGACCTTCTGTGACATGACCACCAATGGAGGAGGCTGGACTTTGGTGGCCAGCATCCATGAGAACAACATCTTTGGGAAATGCACTGTGGGCGACCGCTGGTCCAGTCAACAAGGCAACAATGCCAACTACCCAGAAGGAGATGGGAACTGGGCTAACAATGCCACCT
>CAOKZL010003834.1:0-65511 GCA_948472985.1 Iguana delicatissima | reverse complement strand
AACTGCATCCATTCTGAAGTAGAACTGTTCTTCTTCAGTAGTTTCTTCTTGGGAGTGGTTAGCAGAAGCATCGTAAGTATACAAAAGACGGTGATGGAAAAGAATAAAATTTATAACAAAAATACTAGAGGGAACCTCGTAGTAGCCCATCAGTAGGAATCTCTTATTGCCACTATTGTTGTTGATGTATGATTTTAAGTTGTTTCTCAGTTATGGTAACCCTAAAGCAGACATATCACAAAGTTTTCTTGGCAAGCTTTGTCCAGAGGGGATTTGCCATTGCCTTACACTGAGAGAGTGTGACTAGACAGACTGGAGAAGAAAACTGCTCCAAGACCCAAATATTAGGTATTTGTCAGCTGGTGTCATGTGTTGGGGCCAGTCCAAGATACTTTTCCACCTGAAGAAAAGGACAAGATGGCACCTGCCCCACATGCCATCTACCAAAGTTGACTTGATTGGCAGTCAAATCCTCACTCTACTCTGGCAAAGAGAACAGCTGCCTCTACTGAGCCTGTATCAAAAAGACTAGCTTAGGACACAGAGCACACATAGCTCTGTAGCTGAACAGTTTACCACCTATACTATGCCCTCTAGAATCTACTGCCTCAGTTTGCCTAATGACAAGACCAGCCCTGATCTTGCCAAACTGTTCCTTACATGTGGGACTTTATCATATATTGTGCAGGTGATGTAGTGGTTTGAACATTGCAGGGTTCAATTCCTCATTCAGCCTTTGAAACTCACTAGGTGACTTTGTGTGCATCACACACACTCAGCCTCCAGAAAACCCCATGACAGGTTCATTCTAGGATTGCCACTAGTCAGAAAAGACTTGAAGCCACACAACAACAATGCAGGTAATAATATATAGGATACCACCCTGGTGTTTTATGTGCAACAGAATAATGGATTTACCATTGGCTACAGATCTACATTAAGGCTACACTGGCCTTAATTTTTTTTCTCCACTGCTCTGGTATTTGAATTCTTGTCAAGCTCTATAATAAAGATCATGAAAAAACAAACAAACAAACACATGCACACAAGGCGACATGCTCCAACTGGTTGCAAATGTAAAGTTTCTGACTTGCTCATGTCTGAGCAGCATTCATGATGGCCCCAGGCAACAAATATATTTAGAAACAAAAGCCAGGAAAACTAGGAAATCATTTCTGTTTGTATAATTAATAAAATAGCAAGTACAGATGAATGGAGAAAGACTGATTAAAAAGTAATACCATTTCAGAGAACATCTTTTCATTATTTTAACTAATAGTGCCCACAGGGATAACTGCAAAGATAAATGCTTTTTTTCTTTTCTTTTAATGAGGCCGATTTTATCTACATACTGACAGTTTTGCTAACTGTTCCCAGGACGCAGGGTCATTGTTTAAACACATGTAACACAGCTTGCCAGCTCAGAGTAATGCCAGTCTTTTTGAATATGCTCAATTAAGGTTGTGTAAACAGCAGTCCATAGTGACATTAACAATGATTATACTTGATACCTACAGACGTAAGAAGCATTTGGTGACAGATAAGAAATTGGTCAGGGAAGAAATACACTGTGCTCCCTTAAAACTTGAAACTGACATCACTTTCATTTTCCTAAGCAGGTACTTGAGAAGCCTCAAAGTAAGGGATAAATAAAACCTAGCAATATTTTTTAAAAGAAATTTCACTGTCATTTAAATAGTTTTTTATTTTCCACACTAAAAGTTGAGGCTTTCAGTGCAGCACACTCACTTTCCAATAGCTCAACGAGATCATTTGTTTTGTACATGAGTAGAACTAAACTGTTTAGCAGATACAGATGCATGTATACATCCTGTCCTTCGCCACCGCCTCTGCACACCTGGCTCCCATTCTGATCTTTGAGTGTTCTGCTCTAAGATCCGAGAATTACATATCCTCCAATATCTCACTGATGAAAATTGGGATGCATGTGGCCAAGCAACATTGGCAATGCGCTCAAGATGACAAAGAACACACAAACTAGGAGAGGCTGCAGTAGTTTGCTTTTGCCTAAGCTCCCTGGGAAAGGAAAGGATTTTCCTCCTTCCTTCTCTTCTCTCCCCACTGTTAGGTTAACTGAGTACAAACTACTTTTGCAACTTTCATCTTGGTTTGCAGCAACCGAAAGACAAAGGAGAGAGACTAAGACATTTTAAAAGCAGCTCAATGAGTAGGATGACAGAGGACTTTTCTGGATTGTCCTTGCCAAATTGGGGCAGTTGGAGAGTATGGAATCATAATTGCATTTGACAGAACATTGTGACAGACTTCCCATAATTGAAAACCTTGCTTTATTAGAAGCTTCAATCATGGGAACTCTTTAAAGTTCAATCAAAATGTGGTTACAAAACTCATCACACTTATCCAGTATCCTGTTCACATAGTGTCCAACCAGTTGCCTACGTAAAGCCTAACAACAGGACATGAATGAAACAATTCCACAACTGATGTTCTTCATATTCATTGATTTTTCTAAACTTCTGTTAAAGCTGTCCAAGTGGGCAGCCATCACTATATACTATGGCAGTGAATATTTTTGCATCCCTAATGTTCCCCACACCTCAAATCAAAACATTTGGTTTGCCCCTAAATGGTCAACAGCACTGCCAGTGGTCATTTTGCCACATTTGGGGGACACTGACTCTTTTAGGCCAGGTATGTTTTGAAGGGGTGGGGGGTGATGGTGCCCCCAAAACTCTCTCAGTTGCCAAGCCTTCATCCAGCTGGTACCAAGAAGAGCCTACTGTTTTACGTGGGCTAAAAACCTAAAGGCAAAAAAAAGGCAACCAATAGATTTATAGGTGGTGTAATTGCCAATTAACTTGATTTTATCAAATTAATCCCACATATATGCAATAGTACTTACTCAAGATTGCACCACTGGTTTTGTGTAATAAGGTGTGAGGCAGCTTCAAACTTGTGATTTAAGATTTTTTTCCTACTACACTTCAAACACTAAGAGAAACCCGACTGTCTTGATAAACTGATGAGTAGACCCAGGCCCATTCTTAAACACAGAAATAAAGACATTTATTTTAGTCATGGGAAAGAATATAAACAGTGGCTGCAATGTGGTTGAGACAAAGCTGCTTCGACAGTGAATCAGACTTTTCAGTTCAAAGAAAAAACAATCTGGTTTGTCTGACCTTCCCCACAGCTTTCTGCTGCATAAATGCTTCTTTATAATTTCATTGTCTTTAAGACATTTTGCTAGATCATACATACTTAAAGATGAATATAGGCCAGTTTCTATGTATGGACAGTGAAGACAGCTGAGAAAAAGACCAACTCATTGGAAAAGTGGTGCTGGAGGAGAGGTCAGCAGAACCATTGACCCACTGAAAAGACAAATGAATGGCTCCTGGAGCAAATTAAGCCTGCACTCACATTGGAAACCAAGGTAACTAACCTGATGCTGTCATGCTTTGGACATATCAAGAAATAGCATAGCTCACTGAAAAAGACAATAATGCCTAGTAAAGTTAAGGACAGCAGAAAAGAAGAAAAACACATTACACATGGATTAATTCAATAAAGGAAGGCACGACCCCAAGTATGCAAGACCTGAGCAGGGATGTTAATGACTGGGAGCTCTAGAAGGTCTCTAATTCATGGGGTCATCATAAATTAAAGCCAACAGGATCGCAAATGCCAACAACAAAGCAATAGGTCAACAGATATTTTTCCAACTGTGACCAGCCTGATGCCTTGAAAAAACATACCAAGAATACTTGAATGCAGCAGCCTTTTTCTTTTTTCCCCCTTTCTTTAAAGAAAAAACATAGTGGCATTTTTTGTTTTGTTTTGTTTTTCATTCAGAAGTTAACATGGGGGACTTGACCATGATTGGAAACCAGCCTATTATGGGTTTTCAGGGTCTGATTGACCCTCACAGTGTGGTTGAATTCAAATCAGGAGGACTTCATGTTGACAACCTATATGGCTAATGAAGGATATATTGGGGAGGGGGAGTCCTTTTCACCAATGGAAATCTCAAGTACAGGTTTGCCCAATCCAGACTGCAACAGTGGGCAAGGATTTTGAGAGCTCTACTTTCCCATTCCAATCTTATTTTTGACTAAGTACTGGTCCGACACATTTTGCTGTTAAGAGATGAAAAATAGGATGACATACGTGTGCGCACACACACACTACTAACTAGAAAAAAAAACAAAGGTTGTCAGTTCAGCCTTACACCTAGACTGGTGATCAGTCAGCATCCTCCACAACTCCTTAAGGCAGCAGGCTAGCTTTAGAGATGCAGGAAATGCCTAGAGAAGACAGTTCTGTCTTCCAACAGGGAGAAATAGCAAGGATGTTGCTGCTGTTCTTGCTTTTTCCACATTACTCCACATCTGCCACTTGAGGTGCCTGTCAATGGTATCTATCCAATGGTAGGGCCAGCCCTGAAAAGGAGGTAGCTGCTAGATGTATCTTTAAAACAACATGTAATCTGTCCCTCAGAAGTTTGTGGCCTTTGAACAATCTGGATTATTTTCTCTAATTAATTTCAGAAGTGATTAGGTCAGATACACACATGTATGTACACACTCAACCATAGGTCTATGTAACACATGCCTTCCCAGTATCATCTCTGTAGGGCATTTTAAAGAGTATCAACAGACTGAAGGGAAGCAACCACTTAGTTAAAAAGTTTAAAAGAAGAAAAGGTCTCTTACCAGTCCTGTACCCAGTGTTGTTGAGATACACTGCAAAAGTACGTGGTTCATGTGTTGCTTGCCAGGAAGGTGAAGAGCAATTCTCATTGTTAGTATAGATATTGTGGTTGTGAACATATTTGCCTGTCAACATTGAGGAACGCGATGGGCAGCACATTGGAGTAGTTACAAATGCATTGACAAAAGTGGCACCTCCACTCTCCATTATCTTCCTGGTTTTATTCATCACTTGCAAGGAACCTAAACAATAGGAATAGCTGTATCAGTAACTATTATCACACATCAACAAATCCATTTAGAACTGGTAACATGCATTTTGGGCTTCTTATAGGGAGGAGCCCAAACTAAAGAAGAATAAATGAGTCACCTAGCCACACAGTCTTTCAACTACAGTGAGATGTATTGTATCCAATGTCCCATATTGCTGTTGACAGAAACATGAAAAATACTCTATGCAGTACAAGTTATCTTCAACCACTCAGCATGATACATCTGCCACACAGAGGTCATTTCAAGGGGCTTAAACATGCAAGACCAGTCCTCCCCCTGGATGATTCACTCATGTGCACCATATTTGCCTTCTTCATTTAGGCTTTTATGTAAGCCATCTGCTAGTGCCCTGCATAGGCAATAGGTTTTGAGACCAGGGAAAGCACTGATCTTCTGTGAATGTGAAGGTAACAATATTCTGTAGTTTCACTCACATGGTTTGCTATCTGACTTTAACAGCCAACAAGACAATTTTCAATTTTCTGTAAGATATAGCTTATTTTATATAAGGTAAAGAGAATATTCCACTCTCTTGGCTTTCAGTGATTAGTTATAGCAGTTGACAAGATGGTAGATCACCACATAACAAAATGGATGTAGGAACATTCCACAAAGATGTAGTCAAGGGGTGTTTGTATGTGTATGTTGGTAATTTTACTTCATAGCAGCCACTATGGACCAAGAAATGCTTCTTCATTGAGACAAAATTTCCTCACAGACATACACACATCAATAAAAGAATAAAAAAAACCCCTATATGATGTGAATACCAACATATGAGCATGAATTGAGCCTACAAACTGAAATAAATAAAATTTTAAGATGGAGTTTTAAAAGGATCTGTGATTTGTCATATTCACCATGTATTTTTAGAACCACATTGCCAACATAGCATCAGCATTTTAGATTCACAAAATCTGGTACGTATCATTTTAGTCTAGATTCATGTGCAACATGTATAAAGATCCTAAGAAATTAAGATACACAACTGAATAGCACTGGAGCTATTGTAATCATTGCCTGTGCTTCTCTTCTTATGTATGATAGACGTGGGAATGTGTCACCTCTCACAACCCAGTCTGACATCTTTCACAGTTATTTTGAAGACCATACAGCAAACATTTCAAGCTCAGCTCATTGACTGCTCTACTGGAAATCAGCAGATCCACATTTACATCGTATAATAATACAAGGTGATGATTTATTAATTAAACTAACAAAGTAATACTTGGCATTACATAGTAGGCGCTCTTTTCTTAAAGGCTTTATTCCGCTCCAGACATATATGCTGACATATCAGCTAGCCACAACAGTGTATCTTTGCAACTTTCTGCATCAGCAAATTGATAACTAGGAAACCAGCAAAGATCCACATCCTCTCTTTTGAAATTACCTATCTGTTTGTGCAGCTAGTCACAACAAGGCACCATTAATAACACCACACATGTCTGCTGACAATTAACACCCCCCAGAAACTATGATACAGATGTTTGTGTGTACATAGTTACATGTGGCCAAAAACCACATGCACTGCCCCCAGATTGAAAATGGTGACACACATTTCTATCTAAACCAGAGACTCAAGGCACTGCTATTGTTCCACTCAAGGCAAACCAGATTAACAGCGGATTCTTATGTCAACTCATGGAACAGTATGTTCTACTTCTTCTAAGGGTATCAGGCTAGTTAAGGCAGTGGAAGAAAGACTGTGTGGCCAACGCAGCTCTGTCCTTTAACAGAGAGATATAGCCAGCAACAACAAGAAGAAAGTAAGTCAGAAGAAAAGGAGAACAAACTATATAACTAAAAAGAGGAGACCTCAGTCCCCCCAGTGTACAAAGAGTCCAATGGAGAACACTTCCTTCAGCCTGACCACTGAAGGTCAAGTAGGGATTCCCCCAAAAGCTTTGCTGAATAATGCTCTGAATAAGGCTCTGCTGCAGGCACAAAACCCATGTTGCTCAGAGACCACAAAGAAGAACCTTCACATAAAACCTTGTGTGCATGGTGGATTCTGCTTTGCTGAATCAGGTCTAGCATTAAAAACATTTTTAAAATCCCAGCTTCAATGTAGCCATTATGATAGCAGCAGTTATATGAACTGTTTATTGTTGTACATAAATTAAGGAAAGTTAAGAGTACTAAAGCAAATAGAAATGTGAACACACAGAAGAGAATATACCAACTGTGTTTCAAACATGAAATTCTATATATAAAACTGGAGCATAATTAGCAAAATTAGCTGCTGTTGACAGGCAGTTTCCTGCTTTTCCAAAGAGAACTTTCTGCACATGGTTGTAGAAAATGCTTCATTTAATCAGAGATACGTAAACCTATATTGATCCTGCAATAGATCTCAGATTCAATTAAGACATATCAGATGCAGTGAGAAAATCAATTATTTTTCTTCTGTTTTCTTGGAACAAGCTTCCCAAACCTGGCAAGTAAGTATGGTAACATGCAAGAAAGACAACTATGCTCGAAGAACATTTATGGGAAAGAAAGTGATTGAAAGTGAGTGAGAGATAGGGGTAAGGGGAACCAAGTAACAAAACTGATGGATTGTAATTGAAATTATAATAGAAGTTGTAACAGTCTTACCCAGCTCCACATCTTGGTCATCTGTGAGTACCAAGATAATGTTTGGTCTAATATTTTTTCGTTCCTGCTGCACACGTCCTCTGAACCTTGGAGATCTGACAGTAGTACTGAGGCTCTTCAGCAGTTCAGTGCCAAGCACAGTCCACACAAGTGCAATGCAATAATGATTCATTGTTATCTTTTCAATGCTGCAGTGAAACCCTTGTGCAAACACTTCTGTTCCTTAATTTTCAAGCTCTGCAAAATAACCTATGGTGGAAAAAGAAATAAAACTTTAAAAGCTCAGCCCTTAGGCAAAGTGACAATGTATCTGCAAAAGCCATATGAAGAAAAAGCAATTGAGGTCAACTACAGTGAAAACTCCAGGCCTAACCCCACTTACAGAGCAGTAAATCCAACTTCATTAAATGAGTCTTATGATTGATTGAATACACCTAGGAACAGCACAGAAAGCTGCTTTTGTAGTTTGAGCCTCTTTCTTTTCAAAAGGAAATTGATATTACTACAGTTCTCCTACATCTTAGTACTAGCCAAACTACATTACTACAGTTCTCCTGCATCTTAGTCTTAGCCAAACTATTTTAGTTTGGTTGTTTGTTTCCAATAGACACTTTAATTTTGTTTACAATCAATTTTAAGATAAATGTAATATATACATACTACATTTGGGAAAGCTACTAATCCACCCATTAAAAGCATGTGAACAGCACAGTCCTAAACCTGTCTGCTCAGAAATAAGTCCCACTGCGTTCAGTTATTCTTACTACCATTTGTGAGTGTATAATTGTAACTTAAAAGAACTCTCACAGTCATGCATACATTTAACTGCTTAATTCTCTGTTGAAAAAGTAAGCCTCTCATGTAATACATTGAACGTCCGTTCTTGGTAGCAATGAAAAGAAGAAATGAGTTAAATTGTCCTCTGCTAATATACTCAATTAAAATGAGTGCATATTGTTGGCAAGACTAAGCTTTTCTTGGGGGGGCAGTAAAATTAATTTCCTTGCCCTCCTTCACTTTTATTACATGCAAGAAACCTTTAAAAATAATCGGCACTCATGTTTGAGTCCCAGGGCACCTGCAAAATAGCAGAGCTGTCTTAGATAAACTCACCAGCACTTGTAAGGCCAAGAGCAAGGCATGGCTGCTGTGTTGGATATAATCTGCACCAAAACAGTATTTGATGCTACTCTCCTTCTATTCTGCAAATTAACAGAGAGTTCATTAACTGACAGTCCAGATGATCTTACCCAGCACCGTGAAAGGCCAGACAGTGATATCTCGCATCAATCAGCAATGAGACTAAGCACATCATCTATAATGCACAGCAAACCCTATTCTCCATTTCCAGATCTGGCTCACTGAGCCTCCCGGAACCACTTTCTCAGCAACTGTCAGTCAAGCAGTCTTGCTATTATAAGCCCTAATTCAACCTCAGGAGGGGTCTCCCTGTCGCCAGAGCAGACTTAAAGCCCACAATGGCAAATGATTGATTGCCCTGGTGACTAAAAAGGTTAGCCTATCCTTTCTCATTCTCTGGCCTGTTGACAGAAGCTCCACCACAAGGATAAGGAGAATGCAATAGTGCTAACTTAATTTAGGGCTTAATTGGTTATATCTTAAAAACAACAGCAAGAAATCTTCATGGCAAACAGTTTGAGGGGGCTTATTCCCTGGGAAAAAAGGCTGCCTGGAAAATGGCTGACACCATTGTTAATGAGAATGGGACACCAACTCATCAGCCTGTCAGTACTCCCACACCTGAGACTTCATATTTAGACATGCAACATTAACCAGTAGGAGATAAATCAGCAGAACTAATTAAATGGAAGCCTAGCATAGCAGAAAAAGAAGGAGATGGGTGGATTGGAATGGTCTCATCACTCATTTCAAAACACAAAAGAGAGATATGACTCCTTAGGGAGAAATTTGATACATACACTATATATATGCGAGAGAGTGTGTGTATTTAAATATATGTTTTCTTCTTTTTACACATCTTATTGCTTGAAACTTCTCAACATTGTCTACAAACAAAATCATGCACCTCACTCTTCGAGTGATAATAGCACTAAGATAGTGTGCTATGAGGACATTTTAAAGCAAAAACCCAGGCATCCGTAAGCAAAGAACGGCTGACCCCATTGCCTAGGCACAAACATTCCGGATCTCTGATTGACATTACAGCAACCTAAAGGCACGATGCCGGAAGTTTCAGCATTCTCAATTAAATGCCATTGCCCTGACTACATGACATTCTGGTAAGTAGACTGGAAGTCAGTAATTAGTCTGAGCTGGATTGTTTTCTTCTTCTTAAGAATGCTTTCAGTTTTCATTCTGTTTGCTACAGTTTATATATGATAGATGATACTGCAGAACAGGATGACTGGCTAAATAAGTATTTTCCTGTCTGATTCAAGCATTCCTGCCTACACTTATTGCAAAAGCTAAATAAACATTCTCTCTGGGATTCTCTTTAAAGAACAAACCTTAAGACTTTATTCTTGCAAGCCAAAAGAAGAGGATGTGGAATAAACAAGAGTAAATGTTCAGTTTTCTCTGGATCAGTCTTACACTGCCTGGATTTTTTTTTCCAGATAATGTTGTTCCAGAGACGTCAGTCATACCAAATACACTGAGTAAATGCCAGGTGCAAGATGGCTGAACAATCTCAGTGGTGGCTTGAGGTCTAAGGGAACCTGGGCAGTAAAGCCTTTAATCGGCCCCATGTCTAATCAATGGGTCTTCATAGGCTTATCTAGAGAGCCAGCATGGTTTTGCTGCTGGACTAGGACTCTGGAGACCAGGATTCAAATCCCAACTCCGCCATAGGAACTCACTGAATGACCTTGGGCAAGTCACATTCTCTCTGTCGCAGAGCAAGGCCATGGCAAACCTCCTCTGAACAAATCTGGCCAAGAAAACCCTGTTATAGGATCACCATAAGTCAGAAATGACTTGAACATGACTTGAATGACTTGAACAACATCCAATTCAACTAGGTCCATCTTAATTTACCACAGTGTTCCAATATGGCATTATTTTGGGGCACTGTGCTGGAAAAAAAAAACTATTAAAATGTGTGAGTGATGCCCAGGAAACTGCCTGCTAGTTCACATGGAACTAGGGATGCCTACTTCTAGAGGGCTAGACCAGGGATTTCTCTTGGTCCCATCACCATCACAGCTACAGTTGATGAAGACTTGGGAGAGAGCCTTCTTGGCACCTAGTCCCAAGTTGTCAAATTCCTTTCCCTGGGAGGTCCAGTTGCTCCCTACCCTGCTTCTGGAATTGATGATGTAAAATAAAAAATTGGATTTTGTGAGGGGAAATCTGTTAAGTTGCAGTTAAAGCAAGATGGGACATGCAGTATTAAAAGTTATGCTAAATAAAGTCCAGCCTTGAGGTTATTTTAATCATTGTAGTTAAAAGAAAAATGTACTATTGTACATTCTAAGATCTGAGGAGTTGGCCATGAAGGTTTTTGAAATGCATTCCTGCCAGTGTTGATAACAACACTGAGAACTATGGAAGTCTGTAGGTCTCAGACAGATGTGCAGGTGCAAGTTTTCTGGAATATAGTCAGCTTTGCAACTTTGAAATCAAGAAACAGTTGAAATCAGATTAAGGCGAGGGGGTGCATTTAGCCGTGAACTTTAGACACCTTTAGTTCATTAGACCTCATTTTAATATTAACTTTTATAACCCCAAGATGGTGTCTGGTATTATAATTTAAGACCACCTACATGGACATATGTAATGCTTCACTGCTGCCATAATAATGTATTCATGACATAGTTTCTATATGTATGTATTTGGATTAGCCAATTAACTAGCATTTTTTTGCTTCTGTAGCCATGCTCAGCAGGGTATGTAGCTGCCTGAGTGCAGCCGTTTCTTTGGAGTGATGTTTCTTGGTTGCATGGGCATAGCCATTCCCCGCTTGCGCAAATTAAATAAAAAAGAACGCTTTTGTTATGAGCCAAGTGTTATTGACTAATTATTAATGGGAAGTTTGTGGCTACAGAACAACAGCATGTAAAGACCTTTATATTTTAGGGAGATATTTGATTTTTAATATGTTAAGGCATAGGGATCTTTTAATGAGAGGCATTGTATCTCATTTTATTATCTTTTAAATGTACTCTTCAAACTTTGTAATTTGTGTTTTTAAAACAGAAGTTAGCTAAAGCTACTGGAGTCTATTATTGTAAATAGTGGTAGCTGCCAAGGGTCTTTCTAGATCAGAGATGGGCAACTTGCATGCATCCCTTGGCTTAACTTCATGCATCCTTTGGCCTACTCTCATTGGGTGGAGACCAGAGAAAATGAAAGACAACAAGAACAAAAACGTAGGAGAGAGCCACAATGAACAAATGGAAATGTATGCCATGGGAGAGAGTGAAAGCAATAAGGTCAGATTGATTGATTGATTGATTGATTGATTGATTTCCTTCCTTCCTTCCTTCCTTCCTTCCTTCCTTCCTTCCTTCCTTCCTTCCTTCCTTCATACCCCTGCCTTCCTCCCAGAACAGGATTCAGGGTGGCATACAATCTCTTAAAAACACAATACAGCTAAAGGACTCTCAGTACCAAACACAATTAAGCCAACTTCTGTTTTAAAAACACAAATTAAAAAGTTTTAAGAGTGCATTTAAAAGATAATAAAATCAGACATAACGCCTCCCATTAAATAATCCCTCTGCCTTAACATATTAAAAATCAAATGTCTCTCTAAACAAAAACCAAGAAGCTGCTATTCTATGTCTTAAATAAAAGTAATGATCTCCTGACCCCTACAAGGATACAAGCTGCTAAGAAAGATTACTACAGTCATTTCTGTAATTCTTTGGCTTTTCTGATGAAAGTTACATATGGAACTGCAGTCTAGGTTCAACATTTTTTGTGCATTCGCATACTGTTTATGATCTATCCATGCTAAATATATGACATAGCTTGGTGGGTGGATGAATGGCATTCCGCCCCCCAAAACATTTTAAAAACAAATAAGCGAACACAGAGATGGAGACAGAATCTTGTTGGCAGGCTATACCCCAACCTCTGTGTATTCATTCAACATCTAAATAAATTGTACATGGATAGACACTTCTCACAGGACCAGGATATGCAAAAACAGACACGGAGAGGTGTATGTTATAAATGTTCACATTCCAACTGTCTCAACTTGGCAAACACAGTCCCAATTAATACTCTGCTGTCCCACAACCAGGATGTGTGTGGCCAAGCAACACTAGAATGTGGTGAAGATAGCAAAAGTTATTAATGAGAAAGAACACACCAACTGAGAAATGCAGCAGTTTTTCTGCCCCCTCGTCTCCCCTCCCCTCCCTCCTACTGAGTTAATGGAGTGCAAACTACAGTCTTCCCTCCACATTCACAGAGTTGACCTTCACAAACTTGATTATTCAAGAGGCACCTGCTTGCCTACCTCCTTCTCCCCTCCCATTCCCCTACCTTTTTGCCTGGGCGCACGTCTTCCTTCCATGGTCCTGGGCAAAAGGCAAGCAAATGGCAGGGGGCAGTCCCATGCGTGTACTTTTTCCAGTCATAGTGCTGGCCCCCTCCCATTCACTTCTCTATTGCCCATAAACCTGGAAGGCAGTGCAGACAGGCAAAACTCAAGTGAATGGGGTGGGGGAAAGCACACACATGCAGCTGCTGCTCCCTCCCGTTCACTTGCCTATCACCTATGAGGTTGGAAGGGAGGAAGCTCTGGAAGGGATGGAAGGGGAAATGCTCACTTGGACAGGGGGAAATTATTTGGGTTTTTGTTGTTATTGTTGTTATTTTAACTTTTGTGAGAGTTCTGTGCCCTGAACCCATGTGAAAGTCAAGGGGCAATTGAACTAAGTTTACTTTGAACTCAGTTTTCAACAATTGAGGAAAGCTGAGGACAAAGGTGCAAAGTGGGAGAAGAAAGAAACGGAGACATTTCAAAAGCAGCTGAAAAAGTAGGATGACAAAGAATTAATCAGGACTGCCTCTATCAAATCAAGAAATTGGAAATATGCATGTACTGACACATTTCCTTTTGCATGGGCAATTTTTCCCCCACAAGTGACCTTATAAAAACCCATCATCCTCTCACAGCCTGGCCTCTAACTCCTGAAAGAAATGAAGTGAAGAACCACCCCTACAAAATACAGTGCTTCTCAGGGGATACAAGAATGCAGGGCAGTGTTTGTGTTGGCTACTTCACCTCAATCTACAAGTGTCCTCAGAGACACTGTAATTTGTCTTTGAGAAATAGTCAAAAGCTGGGAAAATTAAAGAGGCCTTGTTCTTCACACATGGTAAGTGAACGTAAGACATTGTACAGTGTCCAAGAATCAAGAAGAGACTACAAGTTGCCTTTCTTCCCAAAGGTATATGAAAACATATTGACTGTGACTGAAAAATATGCTACATGGAAAAATATATAAATGCTTTTTTGTACAGCCATGTGTATAATCATCAGATCCTCTAGATGGAAGGAATGAGAGCAGATGTATTTTGAAGTGTTTCACTGACCACTATCCCTTTTCCATACACAAAAGATCCTAAAGAAATCAGCTTACAATAGGCCCTATGATTTAACAAACTGACTTAGACTTATGGATCCTATACAACTGCAAATGAGATGGATCCTTTCTCCCCCACCCCCGCCAAAAAAACCTGTAATGTTGGCTCAGCCTACTTGATATCCTGTGATCTGTCACAGTGAGCACTGGGATTCTGGATTTTTTAAAAACTCACATGTATTTATATTATATTTATATTTAACTCAATGGCCAGAATTGCTGAAAATGCTAGATTATTGTCCACAATCAGCATCACTATACATATAACCCCTGCTTGGTTCCTCCCTTCCTTAGGCTTCCTACATCACACACTCCAACTGTCTCAGTTTGGCAGGAACTAAACTTAATCCTTTGTCATCCCAATTTTTCAGCTGTGTTTTTTAAAAAATCTCAGTTTCTCTCTCCTCCTCCCACTTTATCCCTTTGTCCTCAGTTCAGAGTTTGCAATCAAACTAAGCAGAGAGGAGGTGGGGATCTTATTTATTTATGCCATCTTTTCTCCTAGAATGGGACCCAAGGCAGCTTCCAAAAATAAGTTAAAAACATTAAAAACACATACATTTATAAAAACCTATAGCAATGTGCAATTTTAAAAACAGGTTGATAAATAAATAGCATTCCACAGGGTGGGAGCAGCCATTGAGAAGGCTCTCTCCTGTGTCCTCACCAGGTGAGACTGGGAGATGACGGGACTGAGAGAAAGCCTCTCCCTGCAGATCTTATTGCTCTAGCAGCTTTAGGTCTAGATCATGCCCTCCCCAGTAGGCACAGGCAAAAGCAAAATGCTGCAGCCTCTCCTAGCTTGTGTGTTTTTATACACCAATAATTTTTGCCATTTCGACGACACGCTTCTTGGTCATCTGTGAAATATCGGAGGATATCCTATATCTATGGAGAGGCAAAAGCTACATCTGAATCTGGACCCTGACTTGTCACACGGAGAAACAACTGGGCATCATTCATTAGTGCTGTGCTTGTCAGAGATAACCCAGCATAACAATCCAACAAGTTCTCAGCAACTTTTTAAAAAATGTCAATAAACAATCACAAACGAACACAAACAGAAATGAAGAAGAAAATGGGGGGGAGCAGAACAAAACATTTAAAAGTACAACAATTTCTAGCCATTTTTGATTTATTGTTAGGTCTGAAGGCTCACATAAGTATAAAGCTAGGCATAAATTAGCTCAGAACAGTGCAGGCTGACTCTTACTAAAAACATTTGGTCTGATTGGTAACTCCATTGGGGGAGCACACAGGGAAAAAGTAGAACCCACTGACAATTGCAGCAGTTCTAAGGACCAATCTAGACATGTTTTCCAAGCTCTGGTTAGTTGTGTGTAAGCAATTAATGTGATGAGTTTCAAAACACAGGTGGATCATTTTTGCCTGTCTATACTACATGGTGTATCTGGAGCCTGCTTGTTCTGACATGAATGTTCGCAGCATTTTCTAATCTACTTGCTGACTGTCTGAATGGACATTCTGAATATTTCGAGGTCTGAAAACGTTCTTTCCTTGCTTTGAAAGCTAGTGCTCACAGCTATTTTAAAAATACACTTGCTTATATACATGTATGTGTGCTGGACATGCTTCATGAATCTTAACAAACTTCCCTGCTAGGAAAGGTTTGTTTGCAACTGTTTTTGTTTGTCTTTTGTTGTAAATTTAACAAATATTGCTTGGGTGTCTCAAGAAAGTGGAATCTTTCTCCCCAGGAAAGCTATACCTGTTGAATATTTGCATCTCTTGCACCTGTGAAAAGCACAGGAGCATTGTGAGGAAAAAGGATAGTAAGGAGGAGATAAACAAAAGCATTGTCAGGGAGCACACAAAACCCTTGAATGTGGAGGGAAAATGTGATGCATGGTCCACCGGTCCACGCGTCCTTCTTTATATGCAAATAATTTAAGTAAAATGCACTTTCTTTTTCCAATCTATAAACACAACTTTGGAATTTAGAGAGGAAATTAGCAGGAAGCATGATCCACCACATGATTTGCAAAATAAGTAAATAATCTGTATCATATGTAAATAAGATGGTCCTATTTGGGGGCCTAGACTATGGCAACCATATCATAAGGACATAGTTAATGGAGTGTCTCTCAGCTACAAGATCTCTTGAGGTACATATACTCAGAAGCTGTGCTGAAGGACAGGTTCAGAGTATCTCATACATCCATTTTACATTTGCCCATCTCTCCTGAAGAAGCCCATTTCAGTTTACAGAAGCATGACCATTTCTCTGGATGTTATTCACCATCAAAACACAAAACCAAACCAAAGCCATGTCAGTTCCAGCATGCTGCTTTCAAATAAATATCTCTGGGTCCACATCTCTCTTCTGACTTCAATATCTGAATCAAGATCAAAACAAAAATACTCACTGTTATTGTGTTGTTACCACAACTATGGATGGACCAGCCTTCCATAAATTTTGTAATCCAGATGGCATTACAGATATCAAGGTGTTTTAGTTATCAAGTCTTGCATTCATAACTTGAAATGTATTATTGAGATTATTGAGTTGCCTCTGTTACCACCGTGTACTGGCCTGGCCTTTGGTGAACCAAAGATATCATTTTGATACCGCAATTTGGCCCTGCTCTGCCACCAGCCAAGTGTTTGTGAGGCCCGCCAAACAAGCACGAAGCTAGGCATGGCTACTACGTGCTGCTCCCACCAAACCAAGCCAGATATTGCCAGATCTGCTTTAGGAGACCTCCCGAAACAAACACCTTCATTACAAATGCACGTTACCACAAAGAGATCCTCTGCCCTGAGAGGACACCCTGGTGAGCTAGGTAGTTAACTGCCGAGCTAGCCGCATCTACATACCGGCCATACTATTGTCAATTCGGACTCTAACTCAATCATGCAAATTCGGACCTTTCAGAAGCTTTGTCTCCAACCCAAAACTTATTGTTTTCACCCGAATACCAGACTAGCCTGTGGTTGTTCTTTCCCCTATAAAAATCCCCCGCTCTGAGAGCTCTTTGGAACTCTTTCCGGATCGTCTGAACTTCACTTTGCCTTGCTGCCTCTCGGTTCAGCAGATTTCCCTCGGCCGCCACGCCAGGTTTCTTCCTCTGCAATTGGCTTCCCCAGGACTACAGGACAGGTGGTGCATCACCCATTCCCCTTGAAACTCTATTTCCTTTTCTAGTTAGGAGTGTGTTTGTGCTTTTCTTCAATTACTGTTTAATAAATCTTAATTGTTGTTTGAACCATTTGCCTCCTCACTGACCTTACGCTGTAGACATAGGGTAAAAGATCCTGCTGTATTGCTCTGCCTCTCGTTAGCCAAGAGAGTGCTCCAGCTAATTTCCCCATCTGGTTTGTTGTTGTTTGGTTGTTTGGGCACCCCTCCCGGGACCCCCAATTCACAGGGTAACACCTCCCTCACTTCAAAATCTCATCTGATATGTACAGTTGACTACAACAACAATATTTAAGGTTACAGTTCCATGCACACTTTCCATTATGAACATTGGAACTTTCCTTCAAGTCAGTTGCCCCGCAAAGAGAAACATCAATTCTGTTTAAATCAACACAAGGAAATTTTTTTTACAAGTTTTCCCATATTATTAAAAAGAAATTAGATGAGGGTAAATGTATGATTCGACAACTATATAGAGGAATGGTAGGTAATCAGGCTAGAGTCCTAGATTGCTTAAGGGTAAATTGGGAAAGGGATTTAAAAATAGAAAGGGAGGATATTCAAGTATGGATACAAGATATAAAGAAAAATAAGAATGCTAGGATAAAAGAACAACAGATGAAATTGATTGGCCGATGGTATAAAATACCTTACCAATTAGAATTTTTTAGCAAAAATATATCCTCAATGTGTTGGCACGGTTGTGGGGCTAAAGGCATATATATATGTGAGTGTGTGCGTGTGTGTGTGTGTGTGTGTGGTGGGAATGTCCCTTTGTTCAAAAATTTTGGGATAAGGTTAAAATTGAGATTTACAGAATAATAGGTAAGGATATACAACTGAATAGGAAGAATTGTATAACATTACATTTAAAGGATAAGGGGCTGAAAAATAATGAGGAAAAAGCGGTTATAAATATATTAAAAGCAGCACAAGCTCTATTAGCATTAGGATGGAAAGATAAAACAATTTGGAATATAAACAAAGTCGATAAATACCTGGCTGAAAATGTATTGTTTGATATTTTCAGGGAAAGAAGATTAAAGTTTATGGGAATACTGAAGAAACGGGGGTGAAAATCAGGGTGGGAACTATTGCTTATAAAACTTAAAGAGGATACGGAGTACGGTGAAATCAATAATGTAATTAAATCCATATCCCACATTCTGAATGAAGATTTTTCTATATGAGAAGAATTAATTAAACCTCTGCTAAGCCATTGGGGGGAGGGGTGGGAGGGGGTGTGGGGGAAAATATGGATTAGACTGTGATATAGGTAATACAACAGACATTAATGAAAATAGATGGTTAATAAGATCAGAGAAGGAAGTAGAAGGGTGTAAATAGAAGAAGAAAGTATGTGAAAGTGGATGATAGCAGTGTGATGGGTGGTAACCATATGGGAGAATGAAGGAACGGCGGAAGATTTTAGATGGGGATTGGAAGGAGTATGAAAAGATGGTTTTGGAAAATAATGTCTGTGAGTTGAATGTTAATCTGTTTTTGTAATTTAAGATGTAATAATAAAATAAAATAAAATAAAATAAAAGATTAAAAAAAAGTTTTCCCATGCATATCTAGTAACTAGTTAATATAAATATGTATTTACTTAAACTGAACTGAACTCAGTGGATCACTGAAGCAATTTTACAAACAGAAAAAAAAAATCCACATGCATTGAAACTGACAAACACATACAAAACCAAACAGCAATCCCTAAAAAGTGACTCAAACTAGTCCTCTGAAAATCTTCTGGGGGCTGGGCTGGGAACAAGACAAAAGTATTTTGTTTAAAGAGGCCATCTGAAGAATGAAAAGGAGTCACTAAGAGCCAGCATGCTGTATTAGTCTGAGCACTGGACTACAACCCTGGAGACTAGGGTTTGATTCCCTGCTCAGCCATAAAAACGCACTGGGTGACCTTGGGTGTGTCACACACTCTGAACCCCAAAACACCCTGTGACAGGTACACCTTAGGATTGACATTAGTTGGAAATGACTTGAAGGCACACAACAACAACAAAGATTTATCAGAACTATGGGAGGTAGGGAAGGGAACTTGGGAACACCATTCTAAGGACAGTGTCCTTGGAGAATTTCAAGGCACACTGAGATGGGAAATGATCAGCCATCCTCCAAATGCCTCATGCTCAAACAGTTGAGGACTCTGAGAGGGAAATGGGCTTGAAAACTAACTGCCAACAGTTTAGCTGCTGAATCCTGGATCAGCTGCAGCGTGAATGCAATTTTCAGGTACCAACAGTCCAGACTGAGCAAATCCCAGCAATCAAATGTGGAATTATTTGGGATGCATATCTCATCTGACAGCTAGGGAAGCTCCATCTGGAGTACCATGCAGATCTGGAAGAAAGACATTTGTATGTTGGCCACTGATACCACTTAAGCATTAAATATTAGAGACAGGTATAGATTTCAAAGAGCTACACATTCACACTGCGGAAACACACTCACACTCAACAGTTATCACACTATGATTCCTTTTTAACTGCCATGGCAACATTCTTTGAAATCCTGAATTTTTTTTAATTTGGGGAGGCACTAGAACAATCTGGCTTAGAATTCCAAACGCTCTTCCTAAACTGCAAATCCCAGCAAACTTGATCATTTAGGTTTCACTTTAACAACCCATCCACCCACCTATGCCAGGGAGAGGCTGTGCCTATTCCTTTTAATAATTGCTACTTATTTGAATCTGGCTTCCATTGTTAGCTAATCATGGGAGACCACCAATGAATACCAGGTGATGCAAACTGAGTAATCCTTGCCTTAGACCAGTGGTTCTCAATCTTCCTAATGCTGCGACACTTTAATACAGTTCCTCATGTTGTAGTGACCCCTAACCATAAAATTATTTATTTATTATTTACAATGCTCCCCCCGGCAAAAGCCGCCTCGCCAGCCAGGGCGAGGCAGGGAGGGAAAAAGCAGCTGCGCGTCTTGCCCAGGGAAAAACTCCAAGAACCCCCCCCCCGGGCTCTGCTTCTGCTTCACTCTAGTTTCCGCTGGGGGGGCAGTGTGGGAAAAGTTTCCAGAGTGTCGACCCTGGCCGGGGGGTGGAATCCCAGCACCTTTGTCTTTTGTGCTGGGCGCAGCTGGCCCCCCCGGAAAAGCGCCGCCTTGCAGCCCCCCGGTCCTTCCGCAGCGCCCCCCTCTGTGGCGAGTGGGGCAGGGGCCGTGGCGAGGAGGGAGCCTGCCCCCTGTGCTGCCACTGCCCCCCCAAGCTGGCCCATCAGACGGGAGGTTCTCCCGGTAGTGGAGAAGGGGAGCGATTTCAGTCCCTTCTGAACAGGGGGCAGGAGGACACGAGCACATGGCTTGCACTTGCACACCACCACTCCTGGGCCTTCTCCGCACGTTACCTTATCGCGGAGGTGGGGGGGTGCCGTTCACCCAAACAGGTTCTTGCGTGAGGCGCTCTCTTCGCTGCTCCTTTGTCCCGCAGCTAGCTTCCTGGTTGCGCGACCACTCCACCCCTTCCTCCCCCAGTGCAGCCTACAGATCCAAGGCTGCACTGCGGAAGGAAGGAAGGGGCGGTTGCACAACCAGGAAGCCAGTTTCAGGACGAAGGAGCAGTGAAGAGAGGGCACCCCCCACCTCCGCGATAAGGTAACATGCAGAAAAGGCCCAGGAGTGGTAGTGTGCAAGTGCGAGCCACGCGCTTGCAACCTCCTGCCCCCTTTGGCGGGAGCATGTGCCACCGCATGCGCGCCTGCCAAAGGGGGCAGGAAGATGCGAGCGCATGGCTCATGTTTGTGCACCACCACCGAGGAGGGAATAGAGCCTAAGACCATCGGAAATATGTATTTTCCGATGGTCTTAGGTGACCCTTGTGAAAGGGTCGTTCGACCTCCAAAGGGGTCGCGACCCACAGGTTGAGAACCACTGCCTTAGACAACCACATGAAATTAGTGGGGTCACCATAAATCAAAAGGTAACTTGAAGGTGCACACATACAAACACACACACAATAATTAAAGATACAAGAACCATCTCTCTCTGCACTCTCTCATCTATATGGCATTCGTTGTTTGTTTTTTTAAAAAAACACTGGGGTGGGGCAAGGGCTGGTCTTTCTCCACGCTTCTAAAGGCTTAACAATAAAGCAATACACTCCCGTGCTTGGAACGACCACCGTCCCATAAATCACATACTTTCAAACACTTCATCGTCGATAATTGCAATATGTGTGGCTAAGCGATGTCAGAATGTGGTCAGGCAACAAGACAGCAAAATTTATTAATGAAAACGAACACACAAAACTACTGTTTTAAGCAGAGAAACCCTGGAAATTTTGTACTGTATTTAGAAAAGCTGTAAAAAAATGAGCCTGCTCCTTCCTTTTCTTTCCCGATTAGTTAATTGAGTGTAAACTACTTGAAGCACTTGAAGCAAGACAGAATGAAGATGGAAAGTGGGAGAGAAAGAGGAAGAGCAACTGAGACTTTTTAAAAGTTGCTGAGAAAATGGAACAGCAGAAGATTAACCAGGTCTGTCCTTTTCAAACCAGCAAGAGGATATGAAATCAGTTCCAACGTGGGCTGAAGCTGCCAGACTGGAAAAGGGAAAGAGGCTAAATTGTTGGAAATTTTCCTCTCAGGTTGATTAGTACGTGTGCATCGAGGTGAGCAAAGAGGCTACTGCTGATGCTCTAAGATGATGAGAGTTGTTTTTTTAAAAGAAGTTCTAGAGAACAGTGCAGTAGAAGTAAAATGTAATGTTTCTATTCCAGGAGTGGGCAACTGTGAAAGGCTGGGAGTGTTGGGGAAATTAAAAAAAAATATATTGAATATTGAGAGACCTTGGTAATGAGACTCTCAATCAGCAGAGTATTTTAGTAATTGCACAAAACGGAAGTTGAACAGATCACCAGTCCCACTTCTTTAACTCTACACCCCAAACACACTTAATCTAGCTCAAAAGAAGCACAAAAACAGTTTGGTTAAAAATATAAAAGAGTTTACTCACAAAAGCTTGTGCATAGTCTACACAGGTTCAATTCTTGAGGAAGGTAGGAAGAAAAATAAAGCACTCATATGCTTGCTGCAAAATGATCTCTGTTAGGAGATCTCAGAGCATGTTTTCAGGACAAAAGGCAAAGACAAAAGGGGAGACAAAATGGCCGGAGAACCTTTTAAAAGAACAAGAAATGTCTACGTGCTGGAGGAAGAGGTGTTAACCAACAAACAGGAAGTGTTCTCTCTAGGCTATCTCTCTATGCTTACAATAGGCATGCAAACAAACTAGCCATTCAATTAGGCATGCAAAGGTTGCCACTCCCAACACCCCTTCTCAACCGTGCATGCCCCCTGAAGTCCCATTTTGACTCTTGATTCTCAAAGCCGTCTCTTGGTAGAGGTTTGGTCAGGATATCAGCTACCATCTCAGTGGTTGGACAGTAGATCATCTTGATCATTCCATTCTCTGTGAGCTCTTGTACTACCTAGGAGACCTTGAGATGCTACACTCCACACAGAAGAAAAAAATGTTCCCCAAATGCCCCCAATGCCCTTTCAGAGGCTGTGGCTGACATTTTTGTCATGACTTAAGTCCTCTTGGAACATTTTAGGCCCAGGAGAGACTTTTTTTCAAGGTTTACTTCTCTTTTTTTGGTTTTATAAATAAGAGCCTTTTCTTAGGCCAAAAAGTGACCAAGGGAGTCTCCAAAACATGGTGAAAATCCACCCTACCCCCAGATGACATTTGAGGGCAAAAAGGGTTTTTGAAACAAATTCTTACTTTTTTCTTTTAACCTGGAGGAAGCCTTGGGCTGCATGTGGCCCCCAGACTCCAGTTTGCCCATCCCCATTCTATCCCTAACACACCCATATCTAACATCACAACTGAAATCATAAACAAGATGCCCGGAAATAAACAGAAATGAACTGCCTTTCTATTGAAATTTTTTAAAGGGATAAAGAGCATTTGGATAGGGAAGCGACAAGAAACACCAAGAAGCAACACTGAATAGCACAGTATCAAACACCACAAATCATCAGTCTGGATGAGCCTGCAGCAGAACCTAATTTACATATTCGTGACACCAATCTCCAAAGCTTATTACAATCTAATCATCTGTTTTTGACCTTGTTCATATAAAAGCAACTATTTCAGCTTTAATAAAATTGACCTGCTAATTATTATAAGGCTATCAAGGTCCTTCACCACCTCTTTAGCTTCTACCTACTGATTACTACTGGGGTCATTTAACTAGGATACAAAACTAATATAGTGGGTCCACTGTATTTGTGAGGGATTGGTTCTAGGACCCCTTGCAAATACTAAAAATCATGTGTTTTCAATTTCCTATAAAAAAAATGGGATGACAGTTGCCATGGCTCTGTCAAAACCCAAGTGAGATTAGCAGCTCCTGGATAAAGCATCTCACTGCCCTCTGATTGTTGGCAGCAGCAGCAGCAGTCCCAATCCTGGCCACTCATTCAAAAGCAAGCAACCAGGATCAGAAACAATGCTCTCAACAATCTCAGGACAGCCAGCAACTGCACACCTTCCTGTAATTGTTGGCAGTGGTGGCAGTCCCAATCCTAGTCACTCAGGGCAGTGAGGAGCTTCATCAGGAGCTGTCAGCTGCCCTTGGATTGTTAAGGGTGCCGTTTCCGGTCCTGGTTGCTTGCTTGCAAATGAGCAACCAGGATTGAGAATGCTCCCTCTGCAACATCCCTGCCTAAGATCTTATCCATCCTGAGATTGTTGAGGTAGACAAGAAAGCAGCAAGCTCTCCTCCTGATGCCCTATAACCAGGGAGGAAGTGAGATGCCCAATTTGCAGGGTGCATGGGTCTTGCCTGGCACCCAGACCTTGCCATTGCTTTTCTGGCTGCACTGGGACCACTTCTGCATTGGATGTCAGGTAATTCAATTTTTAAAATAATTATTCAATTTTCACTTTGTTAAATTCCTGAATGCTGAGCTCACAAATACCATGGGTCCACTGTACAGCCAGAGTTAAGTGAAAAGAAAAGATTACAAGTATTTGGATCTTGTGTACTGTCAAGTTGCTGCTGTTTTGCTTTGAAACATCTTCAAATTTGAATAGTTAAGTTCTAGTCCGATAATGACTTGCAAGGATTGCAGAGATCTGCTTTAAACTATGGGAAGGCAATTTGATAAAGCAAAGCCTACTGCTCTTTGAGTATTTTGCATTTCCTTCAGTACCAAAACAGATACAAATACACAAGTGAGCAAACACAAACACACATATACAGAGAGAATGAGTGAATGAGCAAGCAAGCAAGCAAGAGAGTGCTAGAGAGCCTTCAACATACGTGTTAAGTTTGGCTTTCAATTATTTATCAACAAAAGCATTAGTTGACTGGAACCCATATCAAGTAAAGTATGGTGACTAAGTCTCTAATGTAAAAATCCCAGTTAACTTACATCTTCAGGTTGAGATGGCAGTCTGAGCAGACTTGGTTTTCCCACATGCGTAGGTTTTCCCACATGCATACAGATCTTCAGTAGAAAGCATCATGGAGACAAATACTCCCTCTCTGAACAGACAAACTGTTAAAGAGTTTGGCCAACTCACAAAATTAACCAGTATGTAAGTGTAAGGTCACTTAATAAAAAGCCACACAAGGTTTGCTCCTGTTGAATGTTGGTTAAATTCAATTCAATGTTAAGGTGACTTTTCTTTTGAAAGTATATGGCTGTTGAAAATCAAGACTGCCATTCAACTACAGCAAGAACAAAACATACAAATTTTCAGAGTTTCGTTGGAAGAAATAATACTTCTCAAATCCTGCCCTTACACTGCATCCTTGGAAAATAAGCGTAACAATCCTCTTTTCAGCAAATCAGAAATAGCCAGAGCAAAACAGCAGTCCATTTCCCTACGGGATATAAAGCCTCTCACCATGGAAAATGCATTTACAGTACTGCAAATCAAGAAACAGCAGGATCTACTGCCTCCTCTTAAAGGTTAATCCATTAATCTTAGTTGTAAAGCACTGGATTTATACTGAGTACAAAGAATGTAGTTAAATATCTAGGCATAGCATTTATCTGTCTGATCTACAACATATTTACCAGTCAATCAGAATTATTTGCTCACCTCTAAACATAATCTGTCTGTAATTATGAAGTTTTAACCCATGCCTAGGGATAAAATAATTTCCCCACCAACTATAATTTAGTTTAACTTTAACTGCAGGAGCAGGAATTTGCAGCCTTGTAATAAGCATGTTATAATTTCCACAAATAATTAGAAACAGAAGATTGCTACATAAACTCTTCTGAAAAATAAACATTTCTGCATAAGCACAATCTTTCAATCTGTATGCTTTAAGCATGCTAACAGCAGTATACATGTTAACTAACATCTTAACAAGTCAAAACTACTGTTTTAAAATCTTGCAAAAATGCTAACCTGTTGCTGTTTACTTTGAGTTGTTTCTGTTCATATAGTCATCACTAACCACTCACAAATAAAGACTTGGGCCATTTCTGCATTAGCCTCTTATAGTGCTATTAGTGATATTCTTCTACTTTCAACATCCTATGGAATCCTGGGGCTTCTCCCTAACCCCAGGATTCCATAGGATTCCACAGGATGTTGAAAGTGGAATAATAGCACTATAGGCTAGTATGGAAATCGTCTTGATCACAAAGCAGGGGTAAGAAGAGAAAATGGATAAAGGTTATGCCATGAACTGTTTTACAACCACCAGAAGAAAATCCCTTATTGCAGTACTACAGTGTATCCAAGATTTCATTAAAGTAGGGACAGGAAATATATGGCCCTCCAAATGTTGTTGGACTTCCATTCCCATAATCCCTTGCCATTGGCTACGTTGATGGGAGCTGGAACCCAACATCATCTGGAAGGCCACACATTATCCAGCTGTGCATCACAGTATAAGAAATGTTGAATAAGGAAGAAACATGTGGCCATGCATGAACTATTGGGCCATAAGGAAGCCTTGAGAGTGAACTAGCCCAAACTGACCATCTCTTTTAAATTCTGGAACATTTTCCTAATGAAACACCACTAAGTTAATCTGAACTTTTTTTATTTTTGTGAGTGGAACAGGGAACACGCCAGCAGAAGCTCAACTTGTAGCAGTCAAACTTGGTCCAAGTATCAACAGACACAACCAAACTGTTCTTAGCATTAAAAAGGGTTTTCCTAAAGTCCATCCAAAATATCTCTGCCTGCATCTTGAATCTGCTGAAACTTGTCTTTCCTCTTAAGCAGTGGTTCTCAACCTGTGGGTCCCCAGATGTTTGTGGACTTCAGCTCCCAGAAGCCCCAGCCACTATGGTCCATGCTCAGGGCTTCGGGGAGCTGAAGTCCAAAAACATCTGGGGACCCACAGGTTGAGAACCACTGCTCTTAAGGCATCAGAAAACACTCCTCTGCCCTCTTCTATTGGGTAGCCCTCAGATATTTAAAGAATACTATCATATCCCACTCAGTCAGCTTTCCTCCACGTTAGACATACCACAATTATTTGATCTTTCTTCATAGATCTTGTTTTCCACAATGCTGACAATTTCTGTTGCCCTTTTCTAAACTTTATCAACTTTCCCAGGCACTCAAGTCTCATAGAATAATGGAGGCTGAAGTCTAGCACATCCAGATATCAACCAATTGGAGAAGGATGCCATATATCTGTGCTCACTACTGATAAAGTTATCAAGATGAGGCCTAATGAATTATTGGCTGAGATTCTGCTGGAAGAAAAAAAAAATCCCCCAGTGTGGTTGTTCTGGATTTCCTCCACTGTGGTTGTTCTGGATTTCTCCACTGTACAAACGGTAGTACAAGATACAGGGTACACATGTGATCTCTTGTGCAGCTGTTCATACAATAGAGAAGTGTGCTGGTTCTTCCAGAGCATTAATTCTAGAAATGCTACCTCAGTGTAACCATTGGATAGAGGCAAATGTACATTTGGAGATTATTTATTCACTCATTTTGAAAGAGAAAAATTTTCTTTCAGAAAATTTAAAAGTTATGAAATATACCATTTCTAGCCTTCACAGTTAAAACCACAGTGGAAAGCCAAACTTGAGCTGAGTCTTATTTCTGTATGGGAGCAAAGAAATATTCAAGGAGCGGAGAGTAAAAAATGTGCTTCACTGCCAGTTAGCTATGGGCCTAATCAAAAGTTAAAATGTATCAAGCTTTAGGTTTATATTAACCATATGTGACATGAAACAATCCAAGAGAACCATATATGTCAGTCAGCAAAAAAAGAGTTTTTACAAACAACGCTGGCATGAGGCTTTTAACACACTCTTTCCTAACTTTGTTTTTACACTGTCTAATTTGCTTTGTTTCAAAGCTTCATATTTCAACTCACTAAGAATTGCACTTGTCACACAAAAGGATGTTGATATAATTAAGCCAGATGATGTGCCCACAAGTAAAATCAGCCATTCATGAAAGCTGGTCACCAGAGGCCATTTCAAACAATGCATATTTCAGGGTAATCTAAAGTAATCCCTTCTCTCTGCTGATTCGGTTTCCAGGCAGTCTTAAGCACATGTGAGCAGAAAACAGGAGGCTTATTAAAACCTGATGTTATATTGAAGATTATAAGGCAGTGGGCTCGTGATTGAATTTTGTGTCTATTATCCATCAAAGTTTTTAAAAAAGTTACAGATATGCTTATTAAAAAGGAGGTGTCACGATATACCCAATAAGCTCCTTCCAATGCATTAGGGAAAAAATAACTAAGAATTCTGACTGGGGTGTGTGTGTGTGAAAGAGAGAGAGAGAGAGAACACAACTTGGTTTTAGCAGCTACCAGGAAATATGTGACAAAAGCTTCTAGGTCTTTTTCACTCATAAACAATGACCTTTGTGTTTAAAGGAATGTAGGATATTTTCACATTCTCTTTATATACCTCTTTTTGGCTTTTCTACAACTCAGCAGTATATAAGGCAACTTTTAAGGTAAAACTGCAGCACTCCTCCTAGATTTCAGTGACACAGGAAAAGAAACCTGAAGTCAGGATAAAGCTTCAAGTGAGGATGCATACATAAACTGTGTATGTGTGTGTTCATGCACACAGAAGAAAGACAGACCGTGTACACCTGTGCTCCCTTTGGGGAAAATGCCTTTTAAAGGACATTTAAAATCTTGATACTAGTTGAGCTGTTTAACAAATTTATTTTCACAAGTCTTCATATGATGGTATATTTACTTTTTTAAAAAAGTTTTTTAAAGTTTATACTTTTTTAAAAAAAAAAGGTAAATGCCTCATCACATGAAGACTTGTGAAAATAAATTTGTTGAACAGCTCCATTAGTTTGTGTGGGCAGTCTTTATTCAAACTGACCTGGATTTTCTAATAGCAATTTATAGTACACAAGTACTGCATGTATCATTATGTGTTATCAGCTGGGTCCTAGGTATGTGAGTAAATGTGTACATATATTTCAATAACAAAAAGCGGCAGGAGGACTAATAACCAAATAAAAAGGTTAATGCTTTCCTCATCACACAGAGGTGCTTTCACGTTCTGTCACATGAATATTATGACATTCTTGTTTTTTAGCACCTTTCTGTACAAATTTGCCATTTTCTCACATAAACCCACTATTCATAAGCATAATTTTATTGCATTTGTACAGCGTGGAAGATGGATGTCATGGCACTCTTTCGACAAAGGAAATTATGGGAGGGGAGGAATGGATATTGGTCCTAGGAAGATCTGCAACAGCACTGGCCTCTCAACCCCCAATCTGTTGGCGCAAGAAAGCCAGTGAGGATACTTCTGCTTCCCCTTGGCTCCTGAAGAACTCAGAAGGGTGCTGGTAAGCTCCTTTGTCTTGAAAGCCTGAGCCCGGAAGGTCTGCAATAATGCAAAGACCTTTAGAATTCCAGAAAGTTAATGCTAAATGTCAAGCAACTTAATGGCACTCAAGAACTGGTTTCCATTCTTTTCATTCCTCCTCCTCCTCCTCCTCCTCCTCCTCCTCCTTGAAGGCAACATCCAATTCCATATATGGATAATATCATGAGAAATGTATATATCTCAAACGTAGCTGGATGCAGTCAAGGCCAGACTAAAGTGGGTGGGATCCTGAAGGCCCTTCCAAAATTAGGAGTTCCTTTTTTCAAATATGTGAGCTATGTAATCTAGGACTGATAACAGAGAAATTAAATAAATTAATATTAAATGAATACATAAAATGCCAAGTATGATAGACAAAAATCTTACTATGTGAACCTATTTTCAGCCCTGTAACTTTGATGAGACTCTAGCCTGATCTTGTGCATTTTTATTCATTTAATCAGTGAACTCTGACAATGATGACAGCCAAGGCATCGAGAGATTCAGGAAATGCCTGAGAAAACATGCATCTTTCCCATTCAGCCAGGTCAGAGGCCTGGAACAATTTCACCAATTGAATCGTACACAGGGTTTACACAGTACACAGCCTGTAATTTACATAGTAAATTACACAAATTGTGTAACAGTACATAGCCTGTAAATCTGAGGTGACGTCAATATGAAATTGATAGGTATACAGATATTTAAGACAGATATTCAAGAATAAGGATGCACTCTGGTGAAGCTGACTTAAATCTATGAAAGTTTATGCTATCAACTTCTTTCTCTCAGGCTCAAAGGTGCATTGTGGTTTGTTCTGCGCCTTCAAGTCATTTCCTACTTACGGCAACCCTAAGGCAAACATATCACAATTTTTTTCTGGGGCTGAGAGTGCATGATGTGCCCAAGGTCACACAAAGGGTTTCCATGGCCAAGCAGGAAATTGAACCCTGGTCTCCAGGGGCATAGTCCAATGTTCAAACCACTATACTGTGCTGGCTCTCAAAATATGTATCTTTAAACAGTCATTTCTAAATCTGAGAGACATCCCTATATAGCAAAACCAATAAAGGAAGTCATTGTAAGCCACTTACAGAAAACAGATGCTTCAATATCCTAGTCTGTAAATGCTAGCTCAGTAAGGAAGTTATTTTGTTTGACTTCAGGCACTTGCTAAATACATTATCTGTATTAAATGTGCTTGTTGATTTTTTGTTGTTGTTGTTCGCATAAAGCCTCTGGAGATAACTTCACTTTCAGCATAATTTGTTCTCAGAATATTTCATAAGCCTCCAAAACAATATCTCCATTTTCCTTACCTCTATATATCATTCCAGAATTATCACAAATGACACCCTTACAGTTTGACGGACATAAGAGTATCCATCAAACACTTGGAGGAAGCTCTTAGCGACCTGCTACAACAAACTCAAGAATGCTGTCTCTACAATACTCATGGTCTAGTGCCAGAAGAAATAGCAGCATTCCAGAATCTGCATACCAGGATAATCATACGAGGAAAAAAAACAGCAAGTTGCTCACTTAAAATCCTAATAGTTACAATGGTAAATATATGTATTCCCAAGTTCAGTAGGGCATCCTGCAAGAACTTGGACAAAAACTCACCTAAAAGTCATACTATAAAGACTATAAATTACATAGCTATTATAACTGAATAATGTTGACATAGAATTATAAGGGTTTGATCCCAAGATCTTATGGCAGGAAATGCATTAGAAGGGTGGGAGGAAACCATGTCATCATAAACAGGTTAGGACAATGTTGTCAGCACAAAATTCACTGTGCCCAAAAGGTAATCATCTAATACATCCCAAGTGCATACATGCACATTGGCCCAGTCAGATTTTGAAATATGGCACCAACCAAAAATTTTTTGACCAATCTGGTGATCCAGAGTTCAAACTAAGCAGGAAAAAAAAAAGATGGTATGGGTCACCAACATGGACATATAAGGAAAATGCCCTGGTGATGAGATGTAAAGGGGGAGGGGGAGAGTCAGATCTTACTAATTGACAGCTTTTAGAGCTAGTTTGGGACAAGAATCTTCCCAAACTCCCTTATCATAGTGCTTATGGGGCGGGACTGTGTGAGATCACAGAAGTTACATAGTCAATTATCTCCTGCGTCTCTTTGTTTGCCACCTCAATTTTTAGCTATTAGTAGCAGATCACTAAAAGAGGTGTTGTGAGGGCAGGGCTTGGAAGTAAGATGCTACTCCATTAACTAATCCCTTTTTATAGGAAAAATCTGAAATGGAATAGGGATTTAACATGCTACTTTTTGGCATAACCACTGTCTTTTATTTTTTACAAGGTACATTTTGATTCAGGCTAGGCAATGGCAGAGGAGGAATGGTCAGATGTTTGGTGATTCACATGGCTCTTCTTTTTAGGGTACAGTGCATCTAGCAGTGAGCCAAGAACAGGGAGGGATGGAGGGAAGGAGAGGACAGAAAGAAAGAGGATGGAGAAGAGACATACTATTAGCTGAAATTTTCTTTAAAACTTCAAATATGTTAGCCTACTTTTTCTGCTTTCCTCCATTTTACTTGAGTGAAAGAGATTGCTGCCAGTGCCAGAGAGAGAACTAGGGATTTAGTAATGAGGGCACTGAGAAGGGGAGTTTGTGCCTGGGAGGGCTGCCCTGCCAGGCTGCCTGCTCCAAGCAGTAGCATAAGGTGCAGCATTGGCTGGGTAGGGGTGAGCTGTGAGAAAAACAGAGAAGGGGAGGGTGTTTCTCTATGCATCTGGGGCTAGCTCAGGCATAGGAGACATTAATGGAGTACAAAATTGAAGCCACAGGTATTTGATACAATTACATAATTATGTGGGTAGGATCTATGTGTAACAGCATACAGAAAGATGCAAATTATGCCACTGTCCATAAATCTTCAAAGGGTGGTGTGAGTCTGTGGTTCTAATGTTGAATTCCAAAAGCACATCTGAAGAAGTGGATTGAAAATCACAAAAGCTCATGCTAAAATCAATCAGCTAGTTTTAAAGGTGCTGTTAGCTTCCTTCCACATCCCCTTCTTTTCTGTATCTCCACAAGTAAGCTGCCATTTATCTGCTCATTCATCATTTTAACAGCATTAGCTGACTGATGCTGTGTGCTTGCCAACCTGATTCAAGAAGTGCGAAGTATCTGAAAACTGGTGCCCTGTCTCTTTGCTATGCACCACTGACTGTCTACATCATGCCTCATTGCTTTTGCTATTCTTTGATATGGTTGGGGATCTTCTAGGTGCTTTAGGAATGTTCCTCAATACCAGGGGAGAAAGCACCAGGACAAAATCAGTTTCTTACCCGATCAAGTTACAACCACATGACATTATGATTACACTTAATGAGGGATACATTCATTCCATGTGATTTTTGAAAATTACTTCTGTAGTTTCAGAGATACGGCCTTATTAATGTTGGAGGAAGAATGTCATAGGGCTCAAGTGTTGCTTCATTCTGCCGCCTCATGTTCTAACATGGGTGTTGAGACAATAATATGACAATGGAGAACAGAATGTGTTTTGCACCTTAGGCCAAAAGCTTATAACATTCAGATCTGTGAAAGTAACTACAGTACAAGTAAACCTTTTAAATTACTGGGACTGGGAAAGTAAAGAGTATTGAAAACTGCAGTTATAAGAGTCACTACTTTTGAAGAGCCTTAGAACCATAGCTATAACTTGTCCCTTTTAAAAAGTAACTTTCCAAGCTGTGGCTTTAGATGGCAGCGGCTCCCTATATTTTGAAGCTGAGGTCCTTCTTAGCCCAGTTACCAGAGATCCATTTAAACTGTAAACACCAAGCATGGAAACCTGACCCTTCTTTATGCAAAGCATGTGCTCTATCACTAAGTCTCCCTTTACAGTGCTTTTTCAAAAATCATTGTTATAATAATTTCCACCCATGCTTCAAGCAAATTCTCATGGCACAGACATACTTTAATGAGTACATAAAGATAAGTTTTAAAGTCAGAATATAATCAATTTTGGTTTACAATTTTTTTTTTTAACAAACATTGCTAATGTTGCATTTTGCGGGTTGTCCGCTACAGAACTGGGAAACTAAAGCTGCAGATGTTTTGGACTGCAAATCCCACAGTTCCTTATCATTGAGCATGGTGGGTGGGCTGATAGGAGCTGTATGCCCAAAACATCTAGAAGGTTAAAGGTTCTCTAACCCTCCTCTATAGCATCAGTGTCCAATTTTCTGCAAGCTGAATTGAATAACTAGTTTAATATCAATAGCAGCAGAGGAGAAAGATTCACCCATCAGTGATGAAGGTTTCCAGGATGTCAATAAATATTCCTTTCCATGTGGACTTTATAAATAAAATAATCGGAATGAATGGATGAGGAACCATTACATATATTGCAATAATAGAAAACAGATCACCACTCTGTTTTTGGAGACTTTTATCCAAATCAGGACTAAGTAATCTCTACTTTAGTACTGAATATAGAAAACTCAAAAATTGGAATGTATGTTTCTTTTTACACTCCAGGCCTTTCTTTTAAAAGGATCTTTAGAATCTAGAAATATCAAGAATTGTTGCCTTAAACAGTCAAGCTGGTAGCAGAGCTGCATGGCCCTACCACTAGGAAGAATGAGGAAACTGTCACAGGTAGCAGGCATTGGAGTCAGTGAAACGCCTCACCAGCCTTTCTGTCTGCTTGAAGAGCTATGTATGCTATGTAACCTGTCCTCCATCTTCTTATCTGTGGCATGAAGGACCCTATCACACACTGCCTGTGGTGGAAAGTGAGGTTTTGCTGCCAGTCCAGTCAGCTTTTACATGTGGAATGAAGAGAAGGGTAACCAAAAGCCATGAGCTCTGCAGCATCGGGTTGCAGGTAGATCACCAAGCAAAATCTTAGACAGTTCGTTATATATGCTTACCTGCTCTGCTAGTCTTCAAGATTCTGATTGCCCCTCATAATTTTTTTTGTTATGACACAATCCTTCTAGTGGATTGAAATAGTATCACATTTTGTCATGCTCTGAAATTTACCCTGAATCCTTTTACCTAAGGCGCTCACGTTTTTGTGGTTGCTTTATTTTGACTCCATTTGCTTTGTTTCTACTAAATTCAGTATATGGATTGGTTACTGTGCGCAAAGAATAGTTGTGCCTGTGTAGTAGCATTGACTATTATTGGAGGTATTATTGGAGGTATTATTATTATTATTAGAGGTATTATTGGAGGCTCACATTCTTTGTGTTATGAGGATAAACTTAAGAGGATCTAAATATCTCATTCACGTGGCTGTTGGGGATACTCTTTTTTATGCTCTATGAAGTATTTTAGTGCAAACAATTGCAAAAGTTATGTGATTTATGCCATGGTACACTGCTTGCTAATTATGCATGACATCAGTTTTTGCAAGTATAAACACACTGACTTCTGCAAGACTTTAAAATTAATACAATCAGGCTTGTATATCAAGTTGCTGAACCAATGTTTCCTCTGTGTGGGGTGGCTGGGGGTGGGGAGGTGTTTTGAAATGCTACTCTAGTTCTTTATATTCTCATAAAGAAAAGAATGGTCACAAAAACAACACTCTTTCCTCTGAAACAGTGACAGGTGGTTGCCATGTCAAAATTCCATTACCATTTTCTACCTGTTAACTTACTGATATTGAATAGATACAGGCAAAGTCCAGAAGGTGCTGTCCAAAAAAATAGGTTCTAAAGCACATTTTATGAATGACTGTTGCTGTTCTTGTTGTTGTTTGCCTTCGAGTAATTTCCAACTTATGGCAACCATATAGGGAACCTATCACAAGGTTTCTTGGCAAGATTTGTTCAGAGGGGGTTTCCATTGCTATCCTCTGAGGCTCAGAGAGTGTGACGTGCCCAAAGTCATCCAGTGGGTTTTCACGACTGAGTGGGGATTTGAACCCTGGCCTCCCAGAGTCCTAGTCCAACACTCATTTAATGAATGGCACTAAAGTGCATTTTGTCTAACTTGCATTTTAAAAGACTTCTAGGACACACAGATCATGAGAAACAACCAATTACATGCACCATCCAACTAATAATAAGGACTTCATTATCATGGACTTTGCTTAGGAAGGATGCACTTAGAAGCCTGAATAAGATGCCTTATCAATACCTGTTGACTTTTTAAGGGTCATAATTTGTTATTCCAAACTCCTGGCTGAACACTAAGGCCCACATCCTTTTTGAGGTGTAGTCAAGGAACAAATAGTGAAGCCAGAATAGTGTTCTGGACTGTGCAGAGAATTTCTACAGACCCAGTATACTCTCCCCTTCTAACTTTCATCCACTCATAATAGAAGATGATTGAGACAGAGATCTGCTGCCTTTCTCACATTTTTAGCATATACAGATGTTTGGATAAGGCTCTAAATTGTACTTATACCTTCTCATGAGCTTTCAAAACTCAAGGCATTTTGTGTGTGATACTTGGCAATTACACAGTTCATACCACCTACCTCCTTTTTCCAATATACCAACAACTGAAAGACTTTTGCAGTAAGATTTTGTTTGGTACAATTTCTTATTCTGCAGTGAGAAAAGACCTGATGTCCACAGCAGCCTTCTCTATTTATGAATTCTACTGCTAAAGCAATAAGACGGGCAGTTTCCTAGATGTGAAATTGCTTTCTTTGTCTCTTGCTGATGTTGTAAAAATAATTGCAGGATTAGGAAGGAAGCAATCTAGCTGTCCAGTGATTCTCAGTCTTCACATAATGTCTTTGATGTTTAACCTCCTGCCATAAGTAGGTGTCTCTGAGATAGGCAATTACTCATATTTTGGCTCTAAAGAAAGTCTTAACAGAAATCCCTTGCGCAGGAGGATTTTATCTCTCCAGAAAGTTAACTTAGTATACCAACTGTATGTTGGAAATTCTTATCTCAGTTACTTGGTATCACCTATCTAGAGAGGATTGTGATCACAATAAGGTAGAACCTGGGAACTGGGGTCTGACATAAAGGCTTTCTTCAATAAATACACACACAGTTGCCATTAACTTTACCATAAAGGTGCCTTAATGTTAAAAAAAATTAAAAAGAAATTATTTATAGGCATTGACTGACATGTGGTTTGAATTTTGACTTTATATCCCAATATGGATTTATAAAACATTAGGTACTTTTGTGAAAAAGGCTGGCTTAGCAATACCTAACGTATATCTCGAATGCTGCACTGAAGAGTCCTCCCCTGCATGTATTACACCAGTCTCACACTCTGCCAATGCTGTACCATGGGACAGCTTTGTGTAAACAGTGCTGCTGTAAAAAGAAAGCAGTACACTGTGGCCAGCACAGCAACAGCACGTACAGATACTGATATAGAATGGTGTAGTGGTTGAGATGTAACAGCAGTGCAATGCCACTCACAGCACTTACAGACATTTGTTCACCAGGGGGCCTTTCACATTACAGGAAGCCCCCACCATTTGACACCCATTACCTGACAACTCACTCTTTCGATACTTTCAAATTAAGGAAAAGCTCCATTAATTCAGTTAATCCAGGGGTCTCCGCTTTCATCAGTTCTTTTTACCTATGGAGGCTCACCTGGAACCACTTGCACATGTGAGCTGAGAGGGGGGAAAAGGCACTAAGACAGCTGAGAGAGGCTGCAAGCAGTACATGTGCAGGTCAGTAACAAGTGAGCCCCCACAAGTCCTTCATGTTCCCTACAGTAAAGTACACAGGTTTTGCTTTTCAACCAATTCTGTTTTCTGACAGTGCTCTGGTCTCTAGCCTATCAGATTAAGTGAGGAAAGCCTAGACACAGTTATAGTACTATGATTTCACTCATGGAGCCCTGATGGTGCAGTGGTTAAATGCCAGTACTGCAGCCACAAGGTTGTGAGTTCCATCCTGCTGGGCTCCGAGTTGACTCAGCCCTCCAGCCTTCTGCAGGTTGGTAAAATAAGTACCCAGCTCGTTGGGGGCAAACATCTTGCATAGAAGTTACTAAAATATGGGCTGGACAGGGCTGCTGTTAGGTGGATTGGTAATTGGTTGACCAACCAAACCCAAAGGGTGCTCACCAATGGCTGCTGTTCATCCTGGAGAGAAGTGACTAGGGAGGTGCCACAGGGTTCTTCATCAACATCTTCATCAATGACTTGGATGAAGGAGTGGAGGGCATGCTGATCAAATTTGCAGATGACACCAAATTGGGAGGGGTTGCTAATACCCCAGAGGACAGGATCAAAATTCAAAATGACCTTGACAGATTGGAGAGCTGACAAAGCTCTCAAAATGAATTTCAACAGAGAGAAATGTAAAGTCCTACACTTAGGCAGAAAAAATGGAATGCACAAATATAGGATGGGGAAGCGTGGCTGGATAGCAGTACATGTGAAAGTGATCTAGGAGTCTTGGTAGATCACAAGCTGAACATGAGTCAGCAGTGTGATGAGGCAGCCAAGAAAGCCAAGGTGATTCTTGGTTGTATCAATAGGAGTATGGGGTCTAGATTGAGGGAGGTAATGGTACCACTCTATTCTGTATTGGTTAGGCCTTATTTGGAATACTGTGTCCAGTTCTGAGTACCTCAATTCAAGAAGGATATCAACAAGCTGGAACGTGTCCAGAGGAGGGTGACCAAAATGGTGAAGAGTCTGAAAGCCATGCCCTATGAGGAATGGCTTAGGGAGCTGGGTATGTTTAGTCCGCAGAAGACCAGGTTAAGAGGGGACATGATAGCCATGTTTGAATATTTGAAGGGATGTCATGTTGAGGAGGGAGCAAGCTTGTTTTCTGCTGCTCCAGAGACTAGGACAAGGAGCAATGGATTCAAGCTGCAGGAAAGGAGATTCCACTTGAACCTCAGGAAGAACTTCCTGACAGTCAGAGCTGTCCAGCAGTGGAGTATGCTGCCTCAGAGTGTGGTAGAGTCTCCTATTTTGAAGGTTTTTAAGCAGAGGCTGGATGGCCATCTGTTAGGAATGCTTTGAAGTGTGTTTCTGCATTGCAGAAGGTGGGACTGGATGGCCCCTGTGGTCTCTTCCAACTATATGATTCTATGATTAGCTAACACATTGTAAACCGCTTAGAGAGCACTTGGCTGATAAGTGGTATAGAAATACACCTGCTATTGCTATTGCTATTAACTCCTATGGAATCCTGGGGTTTGTTGTCTGGTGGCAACTTAGAACAGGGATAGGCAACTTTGGAAGGCTAAGGGGCCACGCCAGCCTTCTGGGAAACACAGTACCCACCGCACCTGTTCCTGCAAAAAGAAATTACCCCACACACACACCAAGTGCTCTCTAGGGAACACGAGGACATGTTTGGGGGCCTTCCTCAGAGGCCATATGAGGCAAAAAAAATTTTTTTTGAAAATTTTGCAGAATGTTGTTTTGATCCCAGGGGAGGATGTTCAGGGGGACTCCAAACATGTTGGAAATGCCCAACCACACCACCTTGAGATCATTTTGGAGAATTTCCAAACAGATAAAATTTTGACCTCTGGAAAACTGTATTTTGCTCAGAGGAATTTTCTGGCTGAGAATTCTAAATACTTCTCCTAAACCCTGTATCTCAAGATTCCATAAGATGTTGTCATGCCAACTGAAGTGGAATCATACTGCTAAAACTGTGTAGGGTGAAAAGGTCCCTGATCTTGTGTGCTTCTGTTTAGCTGGTAGGCCTGCCATGAACTCCCACATGCTACAAAATAAATGAACCTGTTTTATTAGACTGGAGGATGTGAAAACTTTTCCTCATACCAGCTTTCACTATCCATCTTTTATTCATTATCCACCTTTTCCACCTGCTCTGCCCACCGCAGTCTCCCCACCTAGAAAGTTTTATTGAAAGCAGCTCTTCTGGTGACAATTGCTTCAGGCAGTAGACTGACCACCACCACGAGCAGCACTTTTCCAGCAATTTGCCTGAACTGTTTTCATCCAGGTGGTTCATAACAGCCCCTGAATGTAGTCCCCTCTAACCCCTTATTCCTTGTATGTCATGTCTTAAAATTTACAGTTTAAACCTAGATTCAGGGACTGTCATGTTATTTATCTTCTAAGCTGCTCCAGGAGCCTTTTTGGCTATAGAGTGAGCTATAAATTGCTTAAACAAATAATCTTTCCGTTAATATTTTTGCAGATTGAAAAATTAAACAATTTTAAAATATTCTACAGAATGTAGATATGGTAAATTAAATTGTGGAAAAATGAGGATGATCTCTGCATTTACTGGAGAACCCCCCTCCCCAACAGTTTGGTCAAAAATACAGATCCTCTTGTGGCTCATCAAACTTGGAATACCAGAAGCGCAGCAAAGTTTAACACCAGTCAGGGAACTAATTATGCACTGCTCCCTTAAATAACTCCATACTCTTCCCCATCAACACTTTTTTGTTTCTTTTAGAAAAATCCGGCTGCAGACCTGTTGTGTACTTTGTATCTACACTCTACGGTTACAGCAGCTTCATATCAAGCCAAGGCTTCATCCTACAGATACTGGGATTTGTAATTTGATGAAGTACTTAGAATTATGTACTAAAAAGCTCCAGTCTGCTGCCCTGAACCAATATCACTCAAAGCTGTGGCCTGTGATCTGGTGCTAGTTTATAAACTATTGTCCACAGCAAGTTTCTAAAAGAAAAAGAAATAGTGATAGTCAATGGAGACAAATATGGTGCTGATCCCTGGCATATTAGAGGAAAAAGCCCTGCAGGTCTCCAACATCAGACAGCTTAAGAAGCACTGCCCTAAACTACAGAACTAGAATTCTCTAGCAAAGAATTGTAAGTGCTTCATGAAACTACAAATCCCAGGATTCTGAGAACTGGAGCCATAAAAATTAAAATTGTGTCAAACTAGTATAGCTGTGTTATGTGCATGCTCGCTAAGATACTGAATTAAACATGTTAATAAGCCTATTTAGAATGAACTCTGTGTAGAATTTGAAGTCAATGGTCAAGATGCAGCAGACAATACAAACCTAAATTTAGGACAATACAAACACATTCTCCTGAAGGAACGGAGCTGAATTATGGTCAAACTCAATATAGACTATGCTTAAAACAAACCATCTAACTTTCGGAGAAAATTAATAATTTTACATGGGGAAAACATAGTAATTGGGTTTTTTTAAAAAAAAATTATACAGCAGTTAAAAATAAGGTTAATTTTTGGAATGTAAAAAGATAGGATGCTAATTCAGAAAATAAGATAGTGAAACACATAATTATTTCCCAGAAACGGGGAGAATTTAGGTATTTCAGGGCCAAAAGGATAAGCACGAAATGCATTTCAGCATAGTAAAACAGAGTGATAACAACATCATACAGAATAATATATGGACATTTTTATCTTCTTCCTCCTTAATGCCTGGCCCTTTGTGTGGAAACTTCTCTTTCACAGTTCTGGGAAAAATAAATCAGTAATTATCCTCCCAAGGCAGCCCATATTGGCTGCTTCAAACTTTGCTCAGTTAGGCCAACCATTCTCTTTCCTTCCTGTGACTCGTGTTGGTTTTATTTAATCAGCTTACAAGACCTCCCCTAGTTTTCCTATGACGAAATGCACTATGCTAAACATCAAAAAGAGTTCTCCACTGCTGTTTTGTTTATAAAGAGGAAAGTAAAAGAATAGCCGTTTAATCATGCTGTGCAACAGCCCAGTCTGAGGATTTTAACAGCCATAATCCCCTTTCCCCCGAATCCTCCCAGAAGAAAGTGTTAAATCATAAACACATGAGCCCAATTCTCCCCTTATTGAAAGGAAACGCCCAATTGTTTTCAACAGTAAACTTCAATAATTACAGTAAAGCACAACACTACACATCTTGGGTTTTTAGGTTTCCAAAATAACATTTTGGAAGCATAACAGAGAGGTTGCTTGGATACAGCAATGAGCAGTTCCTATATGTTACCTTTACAAAAGGGACAATTCTTCTATCATAAGATCATCTTCAGACAACTTTATGAATCAAGATACCCCAAACTGCAAAACTGATTTAGAAAATAAAGATCTATCTAATTATATATCTTCAAAGAGAACAAAATTTTAACAGATAGGTATGCTTAGGGAGAAGGTCAGGAGTCTGTTCAAATGAAATACATTTCAATTTAGTTTCTCTCAAGTGTGCTTTATGTTTTCAGTTTCTTAGGGTGCACCTGCTTTCCCTATCCATGTTCTCCATATTTTGAATAAGAGCTGGCCGTCACTAAGCCTATGAAATATAACAGCAGTTCAAGAGATTCAAAGTGAGCACATGGCCATGTTTAACATATTCATTCAGCATTTTTTTATTATCTGAAAAGATAAATTACCTCCCCTTCTCCAAAAGGATCTATTCTTTGCAATTATCTCTTCCAGTTTTATGTTCTGATGATTCACAATATTGTACCTCTAAGCACAAACAGTTCCATTTTTTGCTTTGGTTGGATTTTACATTTCAAGACTAACTTTACTCTTATCTCATTACCACAGGCTATAGTGATTAGGATTCCCAGATCTCAAGGCATGGCCCCTCTTCTCCAGTTTCGAGGGTGAGGGAGGAGGAATTCAGGGTGACAACACTGCTTTGAAAAATGTGTGTGTATAGATATATATTCTCCTTTGTTAGACTTTCTTTTAAAAAGAGTATCAAGTCACTCTGAGCATGTGTAGTTGATGCTTAATGATAATAGTAGGGCCACTGCTTTGTAATTACTGAGGCTGTTCCTATTGACATTGGCATGGTTTTTCCCTAGGACTCAGGTTTTGGCTCTGAATTCTCGGGACCTAGAATGGTCCTTGTCTGGCCGCCCTAACAGTGATCCTTCTTCCAGATAAACCCCATTAACGATCAGTCCACAACTTTTGCCTTTAAGTCCTAAAGGAAAGCTCAAGAAGAGAAGCCTAGAGACACAGTAATAGAGACAGAATGGCTGCTCCTTTAACATTGTTTTAATATTTCTTAAAGAGTTTTCCCTTGGTCAAAAAAAAAAAAGTAATAAAGCTTAATTGCCTTCACAGATTACCTCCAAAATTTTGAATACTAGCTGGTTTTTAAAAGTCCCACTATTTGATGTTTCTTCCTGTTAAGAGAATTTAAGTAGCTTGCCTTGGGGTTGCACTTTTGCTGAAGCCAAATATGGAAGGAGACACTTGTTTGGACACAATTGTAACATCTCTGAGAGACACCTAGGCTCTTCCTTAAACTTTTCCAGTGAGAACAACCAAGTATCTCCCAAAGTATTCCATTCCACTGTAAAACAGGTCCTCATGTTCATCCATGTTTAGTAAACCAACTGAATCTCACAAAAGAAAAGACAGGAAAGATGCAATAAGATCAGACCTATTTGGGAAAGCGTAGCTCCAGGAAGGAAAACTTAGGCTACAGTTGTTTACCTCTTACCTGGGAGTAAGCCTTATTTAAGTCAATGGGAATTACTTCTGAACAAACACCTCTAGGGCTGTACAGTTGATTTACTTTGGAGTGAAACAGTCTGGGTGGACAGGTGCTATCAGTCAGGAAAGACCCCATACCTTTAACAATTTCACCAAGACCACTCATTTCATTATACTGTATAACATAAATTAAATAAAAAAATCCTAAAGCGTTGGTTCACTTTTAGGCCAAAGCCCCTAAAATACACCTCTCATTACATTTTATGATTACGAAGAAGTCAACTACCTAGGCAGTTAAAATAAGCTCAAAATTCCTTGCTGTTTAGTGAAAGGTACACAAATTCCTTGGGGTGGGGTCCAGGCAGGCTAAATGAAGCTATAGATTGCCATCTAGTAGACGAGGTTTCAAAATTCCCTGAGCTCCCTAGTCAGAGGCACACACAGCCTCTCCTCTCAAGCAGAGGCTCCAGCATGCTAGCTTCACTGAATGCACGCTAAAGATGACCCTCACCCTGCCAGACAGAGAAACAGCCTGTCCTTACTTGCACTGTCTATACCTGAAAACATGTCACCTTTGCTGCTGCTGCTGCTGAATAATGCCTTCTCACCCCCAGGACATGTTAAATTAGCTTCCTTCAGATCCATCTGACACTACCATTAATTCTATGGTGAATTTAGTATAACCACTAAGCTTATCCCTTCAGGCAATTCAGAGAAAGCATTTAAATCTTTTATTTTTTTAAATGAAACTGCAAATTGTTTAGATAAAAGTATTGATGTAACTCAGACATTCCCAGATTCCCTTACCGTCATAAGAAGTGATGGTAAACATCTCTAGATCTTCCTGACTTTGATTCCCAGAACCCCCAGCCATGTATCACTAGCATCAAACGTATATATTTGTTAGGATTTTGCTCCTAAACAGCCAGAAGGCCAAAGGATCTTCCCATAACTGCTCCTTAGTTTGAGATGGCACATCATCACTTTACCTCATTATTACCAAATACTTTAAAGGCACTAGATCCTGTCTGATCTTGGAAGCTAAGCAAAGTCAACTCTGGTTAATAATTGGATGGGAGACCCCCCAGTCAATACCAGATGCTGTAGACTATATTTAAGAGGAAGGAACTGGCAAAACCACCTCTGAGTATTCCTTGCCTAAGGAAACCCTATGAAATTCATGGGTCCGCCATAGGTTGATAGGCAACTTGAGTGCACAAAAACACATGTAACATTACTGGCAGTTCAAACTCCATGTCTCAGAGCCAGAAAAATGTTTAGACTGAGGAATCTCAAAGTGAAAAATCTCCACAAAACAATGAGCCACTCTAAAACTGTACCTGAACAACTATGGTAAAATTTATTTATTTTGCTTAATGACTTTCATAAATGAGAGCCTATGTTCTGTTGCTGGCTGACTGTGGTACCACAGTGGTGAGGCTGACCTCCCTAAAAGGGGTTCACAGGTGGCACAAGCCCCCTCTCAGCAAATCTATGAATACTCCAAGATACACTGGACAGGTCTGCTTGGCTGATCTAAATTCCCATCATACTGTCAAGGGAAGAAAGGAAAACAACCTTAGAATTTCCCTGGTTTCTCAGTCTTAGAAACTGTTTCCTACCAGTAGTATAGGTTCAGGTGAGTATCTTGCAAAGAATGGGAACAAGGCAAATAGCTTCCAACAAATCACAGAATAACGGAGTTGGAAGAGACCACAGGGGCCATCCAGTCCAACCCCTGCCATGCAGGAACACACATCCCAACAGCACTCCCAGCAATGGGGACATTGTTCTCCCCTGTCCAATGGTAGCAACATAGCAAGACGTACAAGTGTAACTGTATTTTTTTTCCTTTCACAAGCCTCTATTTTTCATATGACTTTCATCTCAGTGGCCAGATCTATGCTTCTTTTAAACATGCTGAGGGCAGCTGGTGAAGCAGGCTTATCAAATTTCCCCATTTCTCTCTGTTTTCCTGAGTAAGGGATTCTGGAGGCAATGGCTGTTTACCTTGTCTTTTGTAGATGGTAACCTGTTATGGCAGGATCAACTAGAGTAAAATCCCATTCTTTCCCAGCTTAAGCTTTATTGCATTGTTTACCACAGATACACTGCTAAAATCTGACACTGAAAGTCTGCATTTCTTCAACCTTATCAGTGGCACTGCTGCTAAAAGTCTTCCAGCAAGGCAGAGGACAAGGGGGAAAAGAGGGGCTGGGCTTGTGTAAAAAGACACTGTAAAAAGAAGCTTCTTTGTCAGAGGCTTTGTTATCTGAGATATGTCTGTAGTTTTGCTCACGCTTTCCCTGCTAACTGAAGTATCCTAACAGCAATTTTTTCAACTGTATGTATTTTTGACCTATTTGCCTTTAAAAATGATACATTTTTTCATATTTAGTGTGAGGGAATTTTTGTCTTACAACAGGAGTTTGGGAATTAAAAAATGGATAGGTTCTTTGAGAATCACCATTCCACTGAAATTTTTTTCCAGCCCCAATTGTGATACATTTTAACAGTAACAATTAATTTTACCAGCTCTAAACTCAAAACAAAACAGCAGAGTATTAGAAATAATAAATCAATGTAAAAAAAAAACCAAAATCAACCACAAATCAAAGAAGCAACCTCTCTCAAAAAAATCTCTCTCAAAAGCCACAGCTGATGTATACAAAACAACACAGCCCCAAGCCATCTCTAAATACCTCTATTAATCAGTTGGACTGCTTTGTTTGCAGCTGGTTACTAGTCATCATGGCGTAGTGGCTTGAGTGCTAGACTTACAACTCTGGAGACTAGAGTTTGAATCCCTTCTAAGCTATGGAAACCTATACTTTCTCAACCTCAGTGGAAGAAAAAGGCAACCCCTCTCAAAACAAACCTTGCCAAAAAAAACCTCATGATACGGTGACTCTGAGATGAACCTGAGTCAGAAATGTCTTGAAGGTGCACAACAACAACTTGGATGCCAATTTACAAACAAATAGTGCTTTGCTGGTGGTTTTCTAATGAACATATCACTTCTGAAATTTGTACAGAAGGTTGCATCCATGCTTTTAGCTTTGATAATCCCTTTAAAGAACTCGGTTAACTGAGTATGTTAGACAATGGAGTCTAATGCATCCATACAAAAACAGGAACACCTTATACAAGCCTGTTTGGATTAGAATAGCAAAAATTACCAATGTTGCCAAAAATGTCAAAATTACACTACTGTCCAGAAATAGATGTGGGTGGGGCTAGGAAACAAAAACCTTCTCGGAATGAAATTGCACAGTGGAATTTTAAGTTCTAAGTACTCGTGAGGATCAATATTCTGGAAACACATCTTCTCTGCAACTTTACCATCTTTAGATAGATGCTAATTAATCACAACTAAAATTGTGGGAAGTCATATTCTGAAAAAATGATAGAAAAGAAGATAAAGATGGGGGCTAAGTAAGTTTCTCTGGAGAGGACACACCATAATGCAGATCCTCACAACCACTCAGAATAGGAGAGCATATCTTCCATCTCTGTACTCTGGCAATTGTTTTCATGCTTAGAGAAGGCAGTTCATAAGGCAGTGACAGAGTGGGAGGCCAGGAGGTAATAGTGAATTTCTTGCATGGCTGCAGGCCTTACTAGGTGCCTACTGATGCCAGCTTCTGAAACTTACTTGCCACAATCCTCCAGCATGTTAATTGTGTCCATTTTGTTACCTTTGATAGGCAAATTGGTATGTGGACGTGTGTTGGAAGAAGCTCTACATTGTCACCAGGTCAAGGCAAAAAGAAATATACTATTACGACCATCCCTACCCTCAGAAAATCTTATGGGTGGGGATGCCTTTTAATGCACACAAATATTGTCAGTTGCTGAATTTCTAGAATCACTTCTATAGGGTAATGGGAGGATTATTAACAACCAAAATTATCTCAGCCCATCTTCCACAACAGAAACATGAATGCATTGCTCTATTTTTCGCAATACACAATGTATGTTTTACTTTCCACAATCACTAAAAAATCAAACATGAAAATGGTGGAGCTGGAACAAAATGACAAAAATTAAGAACAGTTTGATCTTTCTCATCCAGTATTCTTAGGACAGAATGGCTTCCCTAGTAAAAGAAACGTGCAGCTCTCAACTGTTGAAATCTGTAGAGGAGAATAAGAAACTCAGCCAAAATAAGCTACTCAAAGAAGTACTTTTAATCAACAAAATGCAAGCAAAAACCCTTTACCTATTCAACTATGCAGTAGCCAGTAACGGAGCCATTCTATGTGCTCGATGCAGAATTGTTAGCACATACCTATTTAATCCTCTCCATCCAATTTACAATAATGAGCATTATTTGCATTCTGGAGTTTAAGTCCCAAGCATCACCAATTTTCCAGTGTAGGGCTGTATTGTTTGGCTTGATACTGATGTGGTCGATTATTTTCATTCTGGGTTTAAGCCAGGAAAGGGATTTCATTCTCTGGATTCTTTCCACAGCCTGAATACATAGCTGTAATCCTAATGATGCTATAGGGTTCCCTTCATATTAGACAGCTTGAAATACAACAGTCCACACTGGGATCACATTTCTGGTAGTGGAAGCATGTGGTTGACCACAGTATGTTCTTCCTCATCTACGTTCCAGTATTTGGGGGGAAACAAAATGCAATCACCTTTGCAAAATGGCATGTTTTCAAAACAAGAAGAAAAAAGTGTAATTTAAAATTGCCATAGAGTTAATCCAATTAGGTAATCACAGAATTTACCATTCAAGGACAATAAAACAGATAATATCAGCTGGACAGAAAATAATTTGGACAAAGTCAGAAAAAGATTCTGATAACAGAACCAGCAACCTAAATTCAGCAGCCAGTTTTTAAATGCCCCAAGGATAATTAGATTTGCCATTTTCCTCCTGAAAACTCTCATTTGTACATGGAATAATCACGTGTCCTAATTTAGAAGGGAAGGTCCTCTGTCTGAAGGGCTGCCCTGTCTAAGTCCACCTTAAAGAGAATGAAGAACTTTAAGGAGAGAGATTTCAAACAGGGGTGGTAGTGGGATTTTGAAGTTGCCTGTCAGCAAATGGCACTGAGACAGCAGACAGTTCAGGCACATGTGTCAACTGGTTATAGTCTTCCCCATTTCGGTAAAATGAACTCTGTTTCTGTGTAAAATTATGATAATGAACTCCAGTTTACAACTGTAGATATACATCAGCTTATACATCTACATCTTTTGTCCTCTTTTTTGATAATGCTTCAGTGGCCACTCTAGCTTTAAACTAGTCTTCGTTACAGTGAGAATTTTCTCTAAGTTATTTCCTACATATTGTGCCTGCATGTGCCTTCAAACTGCTTGTTGACTAGGGCAGGCCCATTAATTTCGTAGGGTTTTCTTAGGCACGGAATACTCAGAGGTGGTTTTGCCAGTTCCCTCTTCTGAAATATAGCCTACAGCACCTGGTATTCATTGGTGGTCTCCCATCCAACTGACCAAAGCTGATCCTGCTTAGCTTCCAAGATTAGACAGATTGTGATGGTTTAGAGTATTTAGACCACCCTATTTCCCATATACTACTTGAACTAATTTTAATTCGGGAATGAGAATGAGAGAAGAAAAAGGGGGCACTGCAGCAACTGAATGTGGCTGTTCTACTTGTCTCTTTTGGACTAAGTTTTGCCACCTGACATGCTGTTCTTGGTGTTCTTCTCCAACAGTGCAGGATACTTCTTTCCAACTTGGTTCCCTTCGGATTTTCTGGCCTGCAATTGGTTCAGCCCCATACTCCAGAATGGACAATGTTCAGAGATAATGGCAATTATAGACCAAAGCAATTGGGGAAACCAAGGTTGGGGAAGACCCAGGTTTGAATTGCCACTCAGCCATAAAAGTCACTGGATAATTCTAGGCCAATCATTAACCCTAAACAACCACACAGGGTTGCTATAAAGAAAAATACGGGGGAGAGAAAAGAACTGAGTGGGTGGAAGAAAAGTTGAACATATGAGTTAGCCTTTGAGTGGCAGAAGCACCTTTTTCCTTTTCAGGTTCTCCTGTTCCAATTAGAATGCCCAATTAAATCTGCATCTATCAATTTATGCAGGGGCTGAAGTAGACAGACTTCAGGGACAAGAGTGAAGTGGTCTCCCTGCCTCTCCACTTTAAATATTTTGTTGAACAGCTCTTTATGAAAGATAAGCTGTCTGGGTGATTTGAGAGATTCTCTTTTTCAAAAGAAAGTGGCAGGGTATTTGGGGGAAACCAAGCAGATGCCCTATATCAGTACTATAATCTTGGGAGGACCCAAGCGCTTAATGCTTCCTCTCATCACCATGAAAGGCTGTCAAGATGTGGTCTGTGATCTAAATACTTTAGCTGTATAAAACCCAAGCAAACACATGTATACCCACTTGGCTTCCTAGCAGGGTACAAGAGGCATTACTTGAATTATAACTAGGGAGCAGATTAAAAGGGGAGCACTTGAGCTGCATGTCACAAATAACTCTAAGATAAGCTATTGATTCAACAACCAAAAACATTGTACATTCGTTTCTTGTTTGTGATTTAAATACTGGATTCATTTTTTTCCAGGCATTCTGTGCACCACACAGGGTATCAAGTAGGCAATGTATTTAAACCGCAGCAGAAACTTTTGTTGTTGTTTTATTGTTGTTGTTGTTGTTAAAACATGCATTTAATACAATTCTAATGTTTGAAATTCTTTCATCATTTCAAAAGCTCCCTCTTTAATTTTCGTATCTTCTAACATTTCAGAAATGAAAATTGAGATGCATGTTACCAAACTACCTCTCAATGTGGTCAAAACTCCAAAAGACCATATGGCAACAATGAACATACAAGCTAGGAGAGGCTGCAGAACTTTGGTTCTGCCTGAGTTTACAGGGAATTATACAATCCAATATGTGTCTACTCAATCCAGTATGTACAATCCAATATGTATCTATTCAAAAGTCCTACTGCATTCATTGGGACTTACTTTGAGGTAAGAGGGTAAAGGAGTGTAGGCTAACAGAGCAGTTCTACCAGTAGAAGATAGGGGAAGGTATCTGAAAACAGAACTGCTTTGTCCAAGACTTCCTGGATTTGTACCAGCAGGGTATAAGGGAAGGAGGAGCAGCATTTTTGTTGACATTGTTTTACTTTTAGAACTTTTCTTAACTGGTTGAAAAAGGAGTCAAGTTATGAACATCCAGGGGAATGGGATGACAGCAGGCCAAGCCTTTCCCCAGTCCACTGACACACCAACAAAACACTTTCTTCCTTTAGCTCCAGAATGCACTAGCACTGGAGTGGCAAGAGCTTTGGAAATTTCTGCAATCAAGATGATTGCAGAGTTAGATCTCTGCAACTCTCCCTTCATAATTGAAACCTCCCTTCTTTCTTCTCTAAGAAGGGAGATCTAACACATCACATGGACCATGAGACATCATCCCAAGGACTATCAGATTTCAGCCTAAAAGAACTTTTTCTAAAAAGCAACTTGGTGATTGAAAACTATTAAGTTTATACAGTAATACATTTCTTTCTACTGGTTAGTCTTAGTCAACAGAAATAGTCCTCCTTACAAAAACACAGAGCTCCAGAAATTATATTTCAATTTTCCAAGAATCTCTTAGTTACACAGTTAGGTCATGCTGACTGGAGTATTCCGGGAACTGTAGTTTAAAAAGTAACTTTTCAAGCTCTGCAAAAGCTGTATGGCCACCATAAAATATTTTTCAGTGAGGAGGTCCTACCTTGCCAGGCCCCAAGCTACTGCAAGATGTAGTCATAGTAGCTGTACCTCAAATATTTTGTATCCAAACTCTGCAGGGTGTTGGAAATTTTTCCATCACAATACTAGTGCCAAACATGCTGCAACGAATACATTTTGGATTAATTTTGTTTTGGAATAAATATTAACACAGTAGAATATAATAGAATTAACACAATTCTATAAATGGATCACAGTTTAATTATAGCTGTTAGTACTATTTTTAAAACAGAGTTCAATATCAAACCATTTTTTGCATGATTAATTTCATATGGAGCTGTTTCAGGTCCTTCTGTTCACTCCTTGCCTTTCTGATGTTCACTCCCAGTTTCCTTTTTCACTGCCTCTTCCTCTTTCACACCCCACCTCCCTGCTATTTTGGTTTTGGTGAGTTCCATATACACTGATACTAAATAAGTCCAAAGTGCACATATACATATATATAGATATGCACGTACCAGGGTTCCAATCTTCACTCAACCATGGAAACTCAAAGGTTGGCCTTGGACAAATCACACTCTCAGCCTAAGAGGAAGGCAATGAATATTCCTCTGAATAAACCTTGCCAAGAAAACATCACCATATAGGTGCCATAAACTGAAGTTGACTCAAAAGTATGTAACAAATCATTTTCATGCACAGTTTCCAAAATGGCACAGAGGTATGCACACGTGTGTTTGTATGTGTGTTTCTGTGTGCAGATATGCGACAGACAGTGTCACTTAAACATCAAAAATGTTTCTGTTTCAAAAAAAAAATCACTTTAAAAAAAACTAAACACAGAACAAGCTATTATGAGTTCCAGACTAACTAGTGACCCATTTTTAGCCATTATTTCTAAATCAAGTAGCACTTCTTTTAATGGGAGAACTCTTCACATCCTGTCTCCTTTGATAACAACCAATAAAGATGAAGCACTAATCCCTTGCCAATATGTTCAATGTTTTCCAGTCACTGAAAAGATGTTAGTGATGCACTCACTTGTAAATGTAACAGATCACTCTTCTTCATAATGCTGTAGTTCCACATGTTCCAGCTGCAGAACTATACATCTGAAGCCTGTTGCTATAGAGTGACTAAAGAAAGTTATGACACTATTGACCTAAAAACCTCATCTAAAAAACTATGTATTCATGTATGGAGAAAGCTGAGCTTGATGAAGTTATTTAAGGAAACAGTATGTTCATCAGAAGCTTGCAAATGGGAGATGTTCCAAAAACGAAGAATTTTCAGTAAATTTTTTTAGTAAAATTCTCAACACCTCAGCACCTTTATAAGGGCACAGTTTCTTTCTGTCATTTACAGTGTCACACCATACACAGGTCTCCTCAAAAATACTTTCCACTGAGATCAATGAGGCTTACTTTCACTTAAGAGTATATACGGTTGCAGAAATCCATAAGAAAGCTCTGGGGATCTTTCCTGTTTGTTGTCCAAGCTTCAGGTCCAGTAAGCTAACATTATGCTAATGTGTTTGACCTCTTATACAAGTGAGTCCACATAAGCTGCCTGAGCATATAGCCTACCTGACAGCTCCTCACGATAGTACCTTCCAGGAGGAGCCTCAGCATTGCATGTTCACATGGATCCCAAGTATCTCACATTGGCCCAGTGGTATGGGAAGAAGCATACAGTAAAAAGGTAAGCCAAAACACACTGGAAATTGAGTTCTAACTAAGCTACCTTAGAGTTCCAGGGGTGAGGGGAAGCTATGGTTTCTACAAGCTACTGTTAACTTACCTCAGTGTCAATGAAGCTGTTGGGAAACATAATGAATTTGGTAGGGATTTTATCCACATCTGGAGTAATAGCACAAGGACTGTGTTTGAAGACAAAGAAGAAGCCATCTTTGCATCCATCTTCAGTCAGGCAATAATTATTTTTGGAAGGGAGAAAGTAGTGCTGTAGACTTGGACTGAAGCAATCACCACTAATGCCCTAAACCAGGAGTGGAATTGCATGGGATGCCAGATATTGATGAACTATAATTCTCAGCAGCCTCAGCCAATGTAATCCATGGGGAGGAATGATGGGAGCTACAGTTCAACAATATCTGGAGGTCTATATATTATCCATCCTTGCATAAACTGACTACATTTTTAACATCTGATGATCAACTTTCTATATAGATGTAAAAAAAGGAATACCTAGTAAAAAAGTAGAACTACTCTGCTACGTCACTATGTGTGGACTGAATTTTTACAAAATTCACATCATTTTGATTTCACACATATATCTTCACCTTGAAGTAACAATGTCAATAACACTCTCTTTCCTGTAAAATAATGAGTGTGAGTATGACTCTCTCTCTCTCTCTCTCTCTCTCTCTCTCTCTCTTGTGTGTGTGTGTGTGTGTGTGTAACCCTCTCAGGTTTAAGAACTTACAGATTTTATCAAAATATATTTAAAAACCAATGAAGTGATTTGAGTGCTAATGGAAACTGTACTTACAGAAGACAGAGATCAATAACTGTAAGCCAAGCCACTGAAAGCTATGAAGTATATTCAATCCCAGAAGATATAAAGAACTAAGCCAGAAATAGGTGAAAATCAGATGTCTTAGAAGAACAAATGGCTACAACACACTGCCAAATGAGGGGGGGGGCGAAATCTTAAGAGTCTTATGACACCTTAAAGACAACACATTTACTACCTTACAAATTTTCAAAGGTATCTGTTTAACTAACTGGGATTCTGTGTATATACGTATGGTCAGTGAGGTGGACTGTAAACAATGAGATTAAAATGGAATGTGGAAATTCAGACAGTGATGATTAATTTAACAGTAGCCATTCAGAAAGAGCCAGTGTGGTGTAGTAGTTTGAGTGCTGGACTATGACTTTGGAGACCAGGTTCCAAATCCCTGCCCAACCATGGAAATCCACTTGGTGGCCCTGGGCAAGTTATACTCTCTCAGACGAAGGCAAAGCAAGTCTCCTATGAATAAATTTTTGACAGGAAAACCCTGTGATAGGTTCACCTTGAGGTCACTACAAGTTGGAAGAGGTTATGCTGACGGCAGCAGTACTGCTTGTAGGGTCTCCCATGCTGAGGTGCCATGCTAATCATGCAAAACAGCTACTGGGCGGTAGCAGTAATGGAGTTGACATGGGCAGAGAATCTCTTAGAGACAACAGCAGTGGCACCATAGCTGACACTAACAATGGATCTGGACTCAAGCCAAAAGGACGTTCAGCTATTGACATGCTCAGAGGTATTCAGTGTTTTTTAATTTTTGCATCAAATGGCTGTGGCGTTTTTGTTTTTGTTTTTACTTTGCTTTTAAACTGATGTGAGCCACATTGGATCCTATGCCAGGAGAAAGATGGGATATAAATAAAATAAATTTAAAAATACATACATATTTATATAGATGGCCTGTATATCATTTGTGGAGAGACATGAATAGGGAAAATGTGTCACTATGCAGGTACAGTTTGAGAAAAGTTAATGAGGGAAAACTGTACCTATACTTTCTGTGTTAAAGCATCAGCATCTCTTTCAGTCATCAGCTTCTATTTCTGGCAGATTTGACTCTAAGCAGTCAAATATAAGCAGTGTGCTAGAAATTGCACTTACTAGAGGCAATGACACTTCAGGAAGATTTGACAACTCAGGTTTCAAATATTTTAGCATAAGTGTAAAACATACACACAGGACCTGCAAACTGGCTACTTGATATTCATTGGTTGCACTCAAGATTGTAGAAACGTGACTCACAGCCAGATAAAAATTATTATTTCAAGAAGTATAACAAGGAACGGACTATCAGCAGTTTGAATCTTTGCTGGACAAGAAAACTACTGACAGCCAACTTAGCCCATCAGAAACTTGGATAGCATACTGTGTAGCATAATGGTTAGGAGAACATAGCTGCAATTTTAGATACATTTTCTAAGGAATCCCACTGCACTTTGAGGCTTACTTCCAAGCAAACATGCATAGATTTGCACTATGATCTTTGAATCAATGTCACCAGTTCACATTTTAATTTCTGCTAAATTTCTGCTAAATAGACTTAAAGAAGTTAGTCTTTCAGCCTCAGTGCCCCATGGGGAAACAGCACTGAACTATTTTACAAGGTTTGTTGTAAGGATTACAATCAGAGAGTGCATGTAAGTTCTGAATAGCTGAAAGTGTTCTAAATGTGTTTATAGTTCCAGAATATTAACTGCATATAACTAATGACACAGCTAAATGAAAATCTGATTTTCTGCTGGACTTTAGTTTGGTTCTATTTATTTATGCACATGGACAAGTACTAGAGAAAGAATACAAGATGCTAATGACTACACAATATGTGGGGATGCCAGTGACTGCACATTAAACACACATACACAGAGGAGTAGGAGAATGCTTCTATATTTTTCCAGTGAGATTTTTAAGTTTCTTCTGAAATTGAAAACATGTTCAAGAGCACCCTCCCTCAGTGTGCATTCATTTAGATTAATTAAGACTGCTGCTTTTATGTTAACACAATACTAGTGGAACATTTGCAATGTATTTCTTGAGGTCTAAACAGTAAGAAACAAATTCATACAATGCTGGTGTTGGTAGCCTTAAGCAAATGTTGTAATAACCAGTTGTTATTTAAACATGGAATAAGTGGCTTAAGAGGGTAATTAGATACATGTTTAGGAGTCTTAATTTAATGAATTGCACCACAAATATTTCCCCAAGCACAAGCACAAGCTTGGGCTTATTTCCAGCATTGTTTAAACTCTAACAGATACTGTAAGTCACATGCAGAGAACTGAAGACATAAGTATTCCGAGATGGGATAAATTGGGCATTCTACTTAGAACATGATAATGTTCCATTAACATCCCATAATTTCTAAATGCCACTGTTTTACTATGCAAGGTTTTGCTTAACCAGAAGAAATGCATTACTAAAATAAAACTGGGCTGCCATTTTAGGCCACCCAGAACAGAGAATGCTTTAAGACATTTGCTTTCTCCTGCATTGTAGAAAGATGGTTAAACCAGCTTTAATACTAACAGATGCTTTTTCTTCTACACTCGTCTCAAATAGAGTAATCCTTCATAGTTACATGAAACTCTAAAAAATGTTGCTTGGAACTTTATAACTCATGTATTTTCTTCCATTTCATACACAGCAGTATCTAAGGAAAGAATGTGATCTTTTAAAAAGTCCCTAAATTAAATTACCTCATCCTGCCACCTTAATGTGTCGATCACAGTTTAGCTATCTACAAGGTTTTGCAGTTTTGAATGATACAATGTGAATTTTTTTAAAGAGTTTAACCATAACAAACTGAACATCAAAATTATTTCAAGAGAAACAACTGGAATAAAAGTGACCTTCCTTCAAAACACTTTGAGTTCTGTTTAAGCCACAGCTACCTTATTTCTCATTCAAAACTCACATGCAGATTTCTATTGTTTTCTTTTTACACTTTTCACACTGACCAAGCCTTACGTAAAATAACTAGGGCTGCAATGTTTAACCTATAATCCTAGGCAACCATTTCTAGAACCAAGCCCCATTGTGCCCAAGGCTGCACCGTTGATTAATTATTAGATTAACCATGATCTGGATGAATTGAAGAATTTTCTTGTTTAATTAGTCAGAAAAACTTTAATAGCACCATTAAGAAAAAAAACTTCGCAGTGAAGTAACAGGACGTGCCTCTAGAGTACACCTACCCTCGGTCTGGTGATTCTCAGATGTACTGGACTATAATTCTTACCAGCATCAGCCAACACAGATATTGTCATGCTGGGTTGGGATGGTAGGAATTGCAAACAGGTAGGGTGAAGTCAGCCCTGCACATTTGTGGGTTTCCCTTTCACAGCTTCCTCCAATGCTTGCCCCTCCCCTCAAGGGCTTCTTTTCCAGGGGAACCTTCCCCCTCAGCAGCTCCAAACTCTTCCTGCTCCGCTAACCACTGCCTGGCCAGTTAAGGATGGCTTACAGCCTGATTCCTCAGCACCACAAACAGTCTCCCAATGCGCCCTCACACCTAGGAAGGAAATGGGTGAAACAGAGGAAGTATAGGGCCATCAAGCTAACCCACCCCTTTCCTCTTCCTCTCCCTGATGTGGTTTGGAGCCTAGGTGCCTGCTCCCATTCCCACAGACACACACACTCACTGTGATATTTGTGGTTCTTCCACTTTTGTAGGGGATCTGTTTCCCTAACCCTAGCAATTGTGGAGGGCCAACTATACTCCTAGGTAATGCCTGCAGTGACATGCATAGACTGTCTAAACACAGTGAGTATGTTCCTCTTTAGAACAATGTTTATTCTTTATGCAGACTTAAAAAATCAGCCAACTAAAGCTGATATGAGCTGTACGAATGTATTTAAAATAAGGGAACATCCTCCAAAATCATTCTAATATTCATCACACAAATTCTGTGTTCAATATGGCATGCCTCCCAGTTTGTTCCGCATCCTAATATTGCCCCCTTCAATACCTTGAAAATGCGTATCTTGCTTTTTATTATCATTGCTGACCAGAACTTACAAACTGATGGTTAAATCTGACTATGCCAACGGGAAAGGAAGCTCAAGGATTATGGTGATTTGAATGAACCCTACTTATTTTTACAATTTTTTAATCACTGCAAAGTTTTTTCTTAATGGTGCTATTAAAGTTTTTCTGCCTAATTAAACAGGAAAAATTCTTCAATTCATCCAGATCATGGTTAATCTAATAATTAATCAGTGGTGCAACCTTGGGCACAATGGGGCTTGGTTCCAGAACCCTTACAATTTTAATTATTATTAAGAACATTTAATTATTATTATTATAAGAATTATTTAACATACTTTGTCACTCATAACAGTATCGTGTGCAATGTTGATGAACCTATAGGGAGCAACTACTGTGAAACTATCATGCTTTGTTCAGTCACTTTTTACAAGTAATCAACACAATGTCATCATTAAAAGTCCTCCCTCCTCCGCTTTTTTTTAGCTGATTGACAAGACTCGGATAGCATACTCAGCAGGACATAGCTCACTGTGTCACAATCTTCCTCTACGCTAAGACATTTTGTATGGCTTTCTCAACGTGACCTCCACAAATAAATCAGCATATGTAAACACTAAAACTATCACGTTAGGCTTTTTGTTGTTGTTATACACATCCTCTTTGTTAAAGAGAGTGAGAGAGATTCAGTGAAGCTGTGGATATTCTTTGGGCTATTCCTATCATTATAGGCAAAGTGACATAGCCATCTAAAGATGGCAGGATGTGAAAAGGCAGCAAATGTTAGTTAATTCATTATCGTATTTTTCTGTCAAGGAAAGGGACATGTATTTGTGAGATTTAGTTCCTCAGGAACCATAATAATTTGACCAGCTTCAGGTACTATTTATCTTGACGTGGTGTGAGAGGTGGAGGGAATATGCCTGGTACTGTTTTACCTCAGGCAGCAAAATATCTTGGACCAGCTCCAAACAGCATTACACTAAAAAGCTAAAAGATGCCAAATTGAATAGATATCTAATTTTCATATGCCAGCACTTTAACTTGCATTAGGGTCCAGGTTGTCTCATGTTATCCTCTTGAAAAATTGGCTCACTTACCTTATCTGCAGTTTGAAACAAAGGAAATGTCAAACTTGCATTCTGTGGTACATAACCAGCTGTTGAGAGAAATAAATTACCCGTAAGTAAATACTTGCATGTTTTCTGTTTCTGTGAAAAAGAGTTGACTCTATTTTCTAAAGCATACCATCCAACAGCAAGGATTCAGTTTGGGAATACAAAAGGATACATTAACCATGAAGTCCAACAGAAAGAGAACACTGAAGTCTGCAGCTGAGAAATCAAGATTAATTTCCATTACATGCATGAATTCAATAGCTGCCTATACGCCATTTAAACATCGATGCCCACCTGTAACCACTATGTAAACAATTAGGTAGCAATTTAGAACATGACAGCAAGATAACCAAATCAGTCTATCTATTTGGATCAAGCCCAATCTACTTCTGCTACAAAACACAGAATTTGAGACGTAGCCTCTCAGCCCCTGTAGTGTCATGCAAGGTGTCCAGGAAGTTGAGCGATGCTTCCACTGCCTAAGATGTCACCTGCCTATCTCACTGGGCATCATATACAAAGTGAGAAAAGATATTACAAAGTAGTATAATAATATCACAATGCAAGGGCTGCTGGAACATCCTGTTACTTCATGAGAGATCCCCAACAAGTGGACAGCAGTGCTTACATTGATAGTCTTCATTTAAGAGTCAACTGTGAGGACATCATTTCTTGCAGGGACAAACTTTTGGATTTGAAAAAAAAAATCCCTAGAGACTTCCAGTTTTAATGGTATAATTATCTACCTTACAGATAAACAAATATACCAGCAATATGAATCCACAAGGCATAAATGTTAGTAAAATCCCCAATCTCAGCTAGTTTTCATCTTGATGGTCTTTGTCTCTAACTCTCTGTAAAAAAAAAACAAAAAAACTAGCATGATATGTGTACACACACACACACACGTTTTATCATCACAATAGCTAGATCTAAGCAGTTAGATAGTAAAATGTTTATTGTTGGACAATATTATGGAAAATCACTGCAGACTTGTGGGTCAATTATCATAATTTAGGCTAAGAAAAAGTAATTTAAATTGCAGAAATCTACACAACAAATGGGAAACAAATAGTGTCTCTCAATATTATTCAAGGATATTATCATATATTGTTTTATAAGTATTTGGTATGCTTAGAAATCATTTGGATGAAGTTTCTAGGAGGTGAGCCAAGTATGACTTAGTTTGGAGGATAACAAAAAAAGGAACTTGGGAGTGCCTTGAGATTAAGATCTTTATAACAGAGGTCAAAGCTTTTAAAGGAATGAATTATTCAATGACTTTGAATTTGGTATAAAAAGTGTGACGGAAAGCCTATTGGATGAAAGCCTTTATTCCACAGGTCAGGATAAAATAGATGTCCATTATCTTTTATCTCCGACAAAGAAGAAACAAATGAATAAAAACTTTGTAAACCATTAGCTGTTTTAACCCTTACTCTGAAATTATTATTGGTATTAATTCAGAAAAAATTCTACCCTACTTTTCATTCCCTTTCAGATTAAGAATGAAATAGACAATTAAAATATAAACTAGAAAAAACCTATTCAGTTCTTAATATATCAGGAAAAGAGGATTCTGTTTATAGATACATTGCCCAAGCGGGAGGCAAATATGGATTAAAGTGGCTAAATATCCTCAAGGCACCAGATCCTACCTGATCTTGGAAGGATCAGTTCTGGTTACTACTTGGATGGGAAATGGCCAATTAATATCAAGTGCCATAGGCTATAATTCAGAGAAAAGAACTGGCAAAACCACCTTTGAGTATTCTTTGCCTAAGGAATTCATGGGGTCACCATAAGTCAACAGGTGACTTGAAAGAACATGTTTTCACTGATGTTCTAAAACTAAATGACAGGAAAGCTTCCACAATCTGGATGTTGCCACCTGGGAAAGCTGATATTCATTCTCTTATCAGTAGCAGAGCCTGATTATTTCTACAGTTTACTCATTTTTATTCCAATACTACCTTTCCATGTCCCCTGACTGTTCTTCTCTTTCATCTTCTTTTTCTATGCCTATGCTTTTTCAGGTATTGGAAACCATGGCATTAGACTCTTCATAAGTCCAAATACTTGGCAAGAATTAGTCAATCACAGTTTGGGGGGGGCACAGGGGCAACATGTGCAAAAGGATTCAGTAACTTGCACATGATTTCCCCAAAAGCCTATACAAATGTTCTAATGATACTTCCCTACCAGAATGTAGGTTAGCTTTTTCATACTGGTGGACTACAGATATATTGAATTACAACTGCCATAGGTCTGGAACTTAGAAATTAAAATTTCAAGGCCTCAAAGAGTAGTTCATTAAAATTTTAAAACTGTCACTATTTACTTTTGCATTTCTCAATGATTCAATCAAATTATGACTGTCCCTCTCCCATCCCTTTTCCAAAGGAATACAGACCATTAGTACATTTAGACCAGTATTATCAACTTGGCCTGGCAGTGATTCTCCAGTCTTTCAGGGAAGATGATTCTTTCCGAGCCCTATCAGGTAATACTAGAGGCTTTGTTTTTTTTAATCTATTTGTTTAAAATATTTATATCATGCTCTGTATCATAAGATCTTGGGAGATTTATATTAAAGTCAATTTAATCTAAAACAATTTAAAACAGTGATAAAAGTCTACAAAAATATGAGACAAACAGATTTTGACAAAATTGTTAAGATCCACAAAGGTTTTAATAAAAAGCCATGTTTAAATCTGATGGCAGAATGAAGCCAGCATCAGCACCAAGTGGGCTTTGACGGGGAAGGCTTTAAGGTTGCCAGAGTAAAAACTGGTGATGCCTCCGGTATCTTTAAGTATTGTGTGGAAGAGGGAATTTCAGCAGATGTTGCTTGCTAACCTGGTTGTATGACAAGCAACACCTGCTGAAATTTCCTGTTCTTGTTGTTGTGTACCTTCAAATCATTTTCACCTCATGGAAACCTTAAGGCAAACCTATCTCAGAGTTTTCTGGGACTGAGAGTGTGTGATGTGCCCAAGGTGACTCAGTGGGTTTACACAGCCAAGTGGAGAACTGAATCCTGGTCTCCAGAGTCATGGTCTAATGCTCAAACCACTATACCATGTTGGGCCTATACAATGTTTAAAGTTACAGGAGTCCTCTTCAGTTTTCAGAGTGGTAGTCCTAAAGGACATTCAACAACCAGATACCACTGTAGAGAAAGCCACCCACATGTGTTTTACACAGTATATTGCTCCCACTACTGGAACACAAGGAAGGGGTCTTCCAGAAAAACTTTAATCCTTGGATAGGTATATAGGGAGACTCTAAATATTTCATACAATTAGGTAACAAGCAACAATGAGTGAAATTCTCTCTTCTATATAACCATTAAAGGTACAGTATCCCTCTTCAGTTTTCAATCTGGCAACCTTGCAGAAAAGGTGCTTCTTCAAGTATCATGCTCCCAGGCTATTATGCCTTTAAATATTGCCATCATCATCTTGAATTCACACCAGAAGCATGCTGACAACCAGTGCAATTCAGCTGAAATCACTGTAATATGGTTTCTATGAGATGTTTCCATCAGCAACCTAAATGCTGCATTTTGCACTAACTTCAGCTTCCAAGACCTCTTCAAGGACAGCTCCATGTACAGTGCACTGCAGTGATCCAATTGGGAAGTTACCAGTTCATGAGGTACTGTCAGAGATTGAACCCTATGTCCTCCACATGTAAAGTATGTGTGCTACTGCTGAGCTACAGCTACTCCAAATTTACTCCAAAGCAGTGTTCCTTGGCAGTGTTATAGTATGTTCTGAGCCAGCAGTTCTTTGCTTGTGGTTTGCAGATTCTAGAGGGCCACAATGTCCTCATAGGGGGTCTACAAAGGCTTGATGATACTTTATGAAAGTCAGACAGTCATACATTAATTTAAAGAAGAGGAATCTTTTGCCAGTGACAGACATCATTTATACAAATTTTCATTACAATACTTCAAGCTGTTCAAAGGTTATGAAAATCACTTTTTCATTGCAAAAAAGGTACTCAGAACTTGCTACTTCTGCAAACAGTGAAAACATGCAAATGATTGACTCTGAGTGGCTGAGAGAAAGCAAGTGACATTTCTAGCTACTGCGTTTTAAATCTTGACTGAAGTCTTCATGACCCATGGCAACAAAATATATTTAAAGGGGTCCATGATAAAGAAAAAGTTAAGAAAGGCAATACATAGAAGTAGCTAGTGGTGTCTCAGAATCTCACACTTCCTGAGACAAAAAGAAAAACACTGCCTCTTAGCCAGAACCTACCCACTGCATTGTTCCAACACAAGGTGGTTGGTGCTGCTCCCCACAGATTCAGCCCAAGTTCCTGGCTCTGAGAAATCTTTCTTCAGAACCAAACACTGTGGGTGAGGTACCCTGGAAGACTGCTGAGCATGTGGGGTGGAAGATGGTAGCAGTCAGTTCTGGAGAGCTGCACACCAGCCGCTTGAGACAATGATGCTTTCCAGAGCAGAGGGTGAGTGTGGTCCTGTAACTAAGGCAGATACCTCACCCTATCTAATGGAAGGGCCAGCCATGCAAACAGCTAATCCTGCAGAAAATACTACACAGTTGAACTCATTCCAACAATTTCTTATTTGGAGTCCAGATGGATAAGCAGAACACACATGGTATCTGTACCATGTTGCCAGTAAAACAGAAATTGGGGATACCCCTCCCCTCCTCTGTTCCATGAAGCAATAGCAGCTGCTAATGGATAATTTAATTCTTTCACTGTGATAATAATTGTAAGATTTGCTAGTCAGTCACAACTCTGGACTGGGATCACCATTGGTGGACAACTGCCTAAGACCAACTCTAGAAGGGGCCCCATTACTGATCCCTAGAAACCTGCTTCTCTTTGACCTTCCCCTCTCCAGGTGTGCAAGCAGGCAAAAGAGGAGTGCTTGCTTTGCCTTTTTCTACTGGCAGCAGCAGCAGCAGCAAGGAGACAGATCTCCTGATGACATCTTGGTCAATCTCTCTTGAAAATGCAGGGATAACACTTTCCTAACACTGTATTTATTTAACTGATACCCCTCACTCCCAAAAGATTTTCAAAGCTACTAACCATAATGAAATACAGATTAAAAACAAAATGGTTAAAACATATCACAAAAGCAGTTAGATGATCCCTCCTTCAAGAATAGACCAGTCTGTATACTAAATGCTACACATTTGTCTGGAGTTCTGGAAGAGATTGTGATCTCATGATGAAGTCCCTTTGGACTGCTGATCCTTTAAAATAGGGGTGGATGAAATAACATGTGGCCTTCCAGGCATTCTTTGACTACAGCTCCTATCAACTTTTTTGCTAGCAGAGCCAATGCTAAGGGATGATAACAGCTGCAGTTCAGCTCCACATGCTTCCCACGTCAATTTAAAGCTTTTTTGGAAAACCATGGCACTCATTTGGCAGCAGTTTATCTTTGGTCAGTTCCAAGCAGGAAACATCCTACAGCGGGATAGGTAATTAAAGAAGGGTAGAGGGCCACATTAGCTCCTCAGGAGACCTTGGAACTTTGCACCCTTTATCACATCTGCTTCTGCTGGCTCCAAATGCCCCCAAATACCCTCTAGGAGAAATGGGAGAACTTTTACCACTTTGGGGGGTCTTTTTGGGCCTTTTTAACAAGAAGAGAGAAGTCATCACTTCCTGCTTACTTCCTGGTTTAAAAAAAGGACTCTCCTGGGCTTAAGTTGGCCTGGGGGGAGCAAAATGTGCTGGAAATGCTCCCTACACCTCCAAAAGACTTTCTGGGGTATGCAGGAATGAAAATCCTTTTTAGGAGAAAAATGCAAGAAACTTTATTTTGAACCCCTAGTGGCCAGGAGGGCCATAAAAACAGACCTGGAGACTTTATGTGCCCCCAGAACACCCTTTGCCCGCCTCTGTTTTATAGGCACACAGTCAAGGGGACTTGCCAGTGGGAACTCATGATGGAACAAATTTCAACATTTCCTTTTTACAGTCCAGATGGATACAGATGAATCAAACAATGCCTTCATTTTACATGTCCAGTCAAATGTTTATTGCAGGGGTAAGAACTGTGTGGCCCTCCTCCAGATGCTGCTGAACTGCAACTTCCATCACTTCTCTCACTGACGACGGTGGCTGAGGCTGTTGGGACTTGCAGTTCAACAACATCTGGAAGGCTGCGTGGCTCCTAGTTCTGTTTTACTGTGTGATATGAGTAGTCTAGTCAACGTTGAGTAAGGCAAGTGGAAATCACTGTGCATTCTAGCAAAACTTGGAAAGGTTACTTTTTTGGACATTTTTGGACATCTCCCAGGATGCTAGTATGGAAAATGCAAGTGTGTTCTGCAATAACCACCTTTTGCAAAATGTTGCTATGTCAGCAGCCATCATATGTTTTCTAGAAGAGGCTGGAAGAGCTATTTTTGGATTAAAACTCCCACCAACTTAGGGCATTATGAGAGTTCTGACCAAAAAAGAGTTAGTTTTCCAAACTCTGGATTCCAGTTTCAAAAAATCCAGAGATGTTAAAAGCAGAATCACATCACATGTGCAGGCTGCAGTCCTGTGCACGATTTGTGTGCTATACACTTACATGAGAATAAGCCCCAGAGAACTCCTTAGAACATACTTCCAAGGCAAAATGCATAATAGTAAGCTGTAAGATGAGTAGTGGGCAGTTCACTGTTTTTCACAAATGACCCTGGTGTGGCCTAAGACAAGTTAAGGTATCTTAGTACTCCATGAGTAGATAATAAGTTTGTTTTACAACTCTGAATTAGTCATCCGTTAAGCAGCTTCAATCAGCCTCAATCTCACAGAAAAATTCTAAAGATAAGGAAAGAAAGGAGATGATAGATAATCATCATCCTGCCCCATAAAGAACAGGGATTTGAAGCAATCTGCCAATCAGATATGGAGTTAGACAAAAGTCAGTTCCTGATGGACAGGAGGAGCTAGAGCCTTTGTAAATCAAAAATAGGTCTTGAGCACAAACCTGATAGGATGAAGCCTAAGTGATTGTGAAACAAATAGTGAGGCAATGAGCAGAGGCAGAAAAAAAGAAGAATTACATTATTGCTTTTATCTTATTATCAGTAAGCTTTTCATTGGCTATGCCCCACCTACATTACAAAAAATAAACTTTCTTCTCAAGAGGAAAAGAAAGAGGTGAAAGGGGGGTATGGGGAAGAATCTAACAGCACCTTTGAGACAGAACTTATTTTAGCATGAGCTTTCATAATTATCATCCCATTTCTTGAGATACACGGAAACACATTCACATCATTCTGCAGACACACAGAATTCACACTGCTTACACACGCTCACTGCTCACACACAGAATTCACACTGACACATGCCCAATGGGAATCAGTCATATTTTGACAGGGAAAGCACTGCCATCCCTCCCACGCTAACATTAGTGTTAGTAGGTTTTAGTCCACTATAATGATAGCAGGGAGCAGTATAATTGTAGAGAGATAGCAATGACTGCTCAAACTACAGTTATCTCTGAACATTGTCATTATCATCAGGGCTTGAAAAACCTTGCAGCATTCTGATTAAAGTGGGGAAGCCATTCTCCTTGGTTCTTCACTATAATGGATGACACTGCAGCTGCTAAACTGAGAGACGAAATCACATTATTTTAAAGTTGCTCTTTGGCTCCAGAATTGTGGCAATGATCAAAATTGCAGCAATAACCAA
>CAOKZL010003833.1:0-66782 GCA_948472985.1 Iguana delicatissima | reverse complement strand
GTTTTTAAAAGCACGTGCAAGCACAGTTGGAGACGTTTCTAAACGGATTGACGTGTGGAACTTGGAAATTAAAGACGACTCAGCGCGCTTTAAGGTATGGAAGACCTCCGTCAGAAATCGCGCTACAGTGCGCTAAAGCGTTTTATTACCCCCGTGTGGAAAGGGCCATAGTGAAGTATCTGTGCAGTGTCCTTCTAGAAATGAAACAGCTCTCTTTCCTCCTTTCATCCCTTAGATTAGGAGGTCTGTATTAGATGCCATTATTTGTAGCCTGCCTTAATAGCCAAAGTTTGACCTGCGATAAATTTTAATTCTCCTTCCCTCCTTCTCTTTTAGATGTACACACATTTTTCCTGTTCACTCTTCTTCTCTTCCTCAGCAGTATTTATTTATTTATTTATTGTATTTATATGCCACCTTTCATCCAGAACACTTTGCAGTAGTACTTACAATAAAATTGTAAACATTTACAGAAACATTTACAATTTTGTTTAAAAATAATTAAACTCAACCATATAAAACAGCATAAAATCATAAAAATATACAAAAGTTTAAAAATAAATGGAACATAAAAAAGTTCTCTTGCCCACACATTAATAGCCTACTTGAACAGAAACATTTTTGCCTGCTGGCAAAAGGAAAGAAGAAAGCGGGGAATAGCCTGGGCTCCCACAGAAGAGAGTTCCAGAGGGTGAGACCAGCCATTGAGAACGCTATCTCCCATACCCTCACCAAGTGAGTCTGGAATGATAGTAGAACCAAAAGAAAGCCTTCCTCTGCAGATCTTAAAATTCTGTCATGTTCTTATAGGGAAGTTGTTGTTATGAGCCTTCAAGTCGTTTCTGACTTATGGTGGCCCTAAGGTGACCCTGCCACAGGGTTTTTGGGGCTGAGTGTGTCACTCAGTGGGTTTCTGTGACTGAATGGGGAATTGAACTTTGGTCTCCAGGGTCATAGTCAAACACTCAGACGACTACACCACATTGGCTCATATAGAAAGATACAGTTTTTCACATAGTCTGAACCTAAGCCATATAGGGCTTTATGGGAAAAGACTAGCACTTTGAATTGTGTGCGGAAATGAATTGGTAGCCAGTGAAGCTGTTTTAACAAGGGAGTTGTATGCTTCTTATAGCTGGCCCTGGTCAGCATTCTAGCTGCAATATTTTGAATCCACTGAGTCACAGAATCATAGAGTTGGAAGAGACCACAAGGACCATTGAGTCCAGCCCCCTGCCATGCAGAATACACTATCAAAGCATTCCCAACAGGTGGCCATCCAGCCTCTGTTTAAAAATCTCCAAGGGAGGAGACTCCACCACACTCTGAGGCAGCCCATTCCGCTGTTGAACATCAGGAAGTTCTTGTTTTCCTGAAGTTAGAAGCCATTGCTCTGTGTCCCAGTCTCCAGACCAGCAGAAAACAGGCTTGCTCCATCCTCCATATGACATCCCTTCAAATATTTAAACATGGCTATCGTGTAGCCTCTTTACCTTCTCTTTTCCAGGCTAAACATACCAAGCTCCCTAAGCCTCTCCTCATATGGCATGGTTTCCAAGCCTTCTACCATATTGGTCGCTGAAGTTTCCAAACAATTTCCAAAGACAGTCCTGTGTAGAGTACATATAGGTCTAGTAGAACAGCCATCAGCTACTAGGTGTGTACGTTTGAATGGCACTGCCAGCATCTGTGCTTCATCATTTCCTGATCTCCTAGCTGAAGGCTTATCTTGGCATACTCTTAGGTATGGCATCCTGCTTGCAAGTGAACTGCAGCCCCAGCCTATGACCAAAAGCTAAGACCTTGCTTCATTTTGTGGCCAGAATACTCTGGGAGTAGCTGTTGAAGCCTGTTTAGTTAATATGCCATTTATCTGCAAAAGAATATCCTGCCAAAAATAACGAGTGACATATTTGTCAAGACAAAGTGTGTGCCAAGAGGCTGCTGCAGTTGTTAAAACAAAAATCTTGTGAATCATATGTGTAAAAAACACAGCCATGTGTGCTTAAAGGAATATGGAGCACTTTACATTTGCAGAGACTGACTATTAAAGTTAACCATCTTAAATCTATATGTAAGAGTGAAATGGTAAAAAACATTATGTCAGCCAAAGTTAATTCCACCTAATGCTTCTGGCACAGACTCCAGACACGGAAGGCTAGTAGCACCTTAGCTAAATGTTTTTTAAATTGTATATTTCTCTCCAATATGAAGGGTTTTACATATGAAAAATTGTCAAGCACTTGTGTTTGGCTACTGTATGGTAATAATGTCAATGGCCTAATATACTTTTGTGAATGAAAAAGAGAGGAGAGGACACTCTAGAGCAAATTCAGTAAAACTACAGGCCAGAGAATAGTCTCTCTGTTGAATGAAACCAGAATGGCTATACTATAGCTGAAGTGCAACAGCTGTAATCCTGTTAACTTGAGTCTTTTTCAGATAATGTACCCAGTATTGTGTGCTATGCAGTATGATTGCTGTTATGCAATAAAATCTCTATGACCTACCCACCTTCCAGATGGTTGGTTTATAGAGCAAAAATAAATATGAAACTGTCTGGGGGTTTTGTATTAGCTTGATGTCTTCCCTCAAGCAAGTACTTCACGGTTGTTATACATTTCCAGAGTTCAGTCAATATTATTAGTATTATGGAAGCACAAAACCAGGATTCACTGAGTGGAGAAATACCTCTTATAATCCATGATGTAGATATGGTAGGCTTCAGGGCTTTCAAAGTTAACTTTTAAAATGTAATTTCTTACAGTTATAATTCTAAAACCACAAATGGTAGGTAGCTGCCATTCTGGTTACAGTTTTCAAAAAGTAACTATTTTCCTGTTTCTCAAAAGTAATTATAGTAGATACTTTTATTAACTTTAGAAACATATTTGAAAGCTGCAAGCCAGTGGGCCTTTGGTACAAAACACAGTCTCCTCCCATCACCTCACTGTAGTCGCAATACCCTCAACAGAACATAAGGCAGCATTTTAGCCTGTTCTGTTCACCTCATCATTGCCTTGGCATCCAAAACAAGCACAGCAGAAGCCAGCTCTTCAGCCATGTGAGGTCCTTCTTTTTCCATTTAGTGAGTCCATGAAATCCATAACCATGAATGTAACTTTTAAAAAAATTCAATTAACATCACAAAATGAGCAATGTTATCCCTCATTAAGTTACAATTAAAATATTAACACATTTATTGGGAAAAGGAGCTAATTATAAATACCGTATATACTCAACTATAAGTGGGAAAAAATAGTCAAAAATCAAGCTTAAAAACCTGGCTTCACTTATTCACTAATCAGTGCAGCTCCATAGGAGTTGAACTTACCAAAAAGGAGTTTCAGGAAGTCCTTGAAAAACCATCCAGACCTCTGGGTATCCTGCGCTGCTTGGGGAGGGAGTCAAGCGAATGGATTGTTGCAAACTCTTCCCAGCTTGGGCTGTAGGGCTCTAGGGCCTTTTTCACTTTCCCCCCCGAGCTGAATGGCTGGTCTCTGCATGCCTCAACCTGGAAGGGATTTGCAACAATCTGCTCACTTGACCACACCCCTCCCAGAAGCATGGGCTCCCATGCTGCTTAAGGGGGATATTTGAGGGAGCAGATCATTGCAAACTCCTTTCAGTTTGAGGAAGTCTAAGCCCTTTTTACTTTTATCCCAAGCTAGGCAACCAGCCTCTGTGTGCTTCAAGCCAGAAGTAGTTTGCAACGATCTGCTCCCTCTACCCTCCCCCCGGCATCCAGGACTTTCCACAGGCATGCAGAGGCCAGCTACTGTATGAAGGAAAAGGGTTTTTTTTCCCTAAAGAAGAGTAAGTTTGTTACTACAGTAGCCCCTCCACATTCATGAGGGTTCAGGGCACAGAACGCTCGCAAAAGTGAAAAAAAAAATGCAAATAACTCACCCCTCATGATTCCCCTCCTGAGCTTCCCCTCTCTCATTCCTTTGCCTTTGGCCCTGGCATGGTACGGGAGAAAAAGGACAACCTAAAAGGCTTACCGGTACTTCCCCCACAGAGAAGAGGGGAGTTCCAGAGTTCTAATTACTTCTGACAGCCATCTTGTGAAAAGAGCACCTGACCAATCAGCATCCAATACACAGCAGAATGTGCAGCCACATGGCAGAGGGGCCACACCTTCAGCAATAGGAGGGGGCTTTGCTCACCCAAAAGGAAAAACATTCATCTTAAACACAAGCCCATGCAAGCCTGGGATGAGGAATGCAAGGAATGGGAGGAGGAAAAGCGGGAAGGAGACAAACATGTGCCTCGCAAATAATCAAATTCGCAAAGGTCAAACCCATGAATGTGGAGGGAGGACTATATACTCTTTTTCCCTAACAGCATGATTCTCAGTATGACAGGGTTGTTACCCTGACTTCTGGGGGTCCCTTGGAGGACGCTTTGATTCACTCCAAATATGCAAAGATTGGGGAAATTAGCAGAGCACTGGCTGTAGCCAAATGAGGGGCAAGGTAACCCAACAGAATCTTTTACCCAATTTTTACAGGATCAAGCCAAGTGAAAAGCCAAACAAATGTACCAATAAATGGATTTTATTAATAAATGTATTCTCACGCACCAACACGTTCACTCACTCATGCACACAAGGCCTATTGAGAAAGGAAAGAGGTGAAAGTTGATAGGGGATTCAGTGGAGAGGGTGTAAACGTGGTGATACTGCACCTATCCTGAAGTCTTCAGTCGAGGAAGTGTGAGAAGAATGGAGCTCAGCAAAGAGAAGCAGCTGCGGGGATCACTCGACTAACAGAATGCTGGTCTGCTAGTGTGGCAGGGAGTTCTCTGAAGAGACCCTCAAAAACTTGGACTACTTATAGGGCAGAACGTACCTCGAGGGCAGGCCCTCTCCCGGGAAGAACAGTGGCCAAAATAAAGGGAGAAATGCTGCACAAAAGCAGCTTGGTAGTTTGCATGATTGGTTTATGCAGATGGACCTTGCAGTGCAGGGTTTACTAATGTTGGAGTTGCTCAACCTGGGGAAAACCCAATAATCCCCTCAAGTTGTCTATTCGTGGCTGAAGACCCTTTGTCCATGTGGACATGTTTAGCCTGAGGTCTCCTAGGGCAGTGGTTCTCAACCTGTGGGTCCCCAGATGTTCGTGGACTTCAGCTCCCAGAAGCCCCAGCCACTATGGTCAATGCTCAGGGCTTCTGGGAGCTGAAGTCCACAAACATCTGGGGACCCACAGGTTGAGAACCACTGTCCTAGGGGAACGTGACTGGGGATTTTCCTGGCCTGACCTATTTTCGGTCGTTCGACCTCTTTGTCTACGTACCCATCCAGGCAACCTCTTTGGCATGGTGGGCATATTTGATATCAAATTTATATTCCCTGGGATGGGGTATGCCAGTGGGGTAACAGGGTACCATGAAAAGTGTGCAGACATGTATGTCAAACTTTAGGGAAACAGTGATTTTCCCAAGTATACTTGGTTGTTTATCTTTAGCATTTCTGTTTAGCCCTATAACAGAAGTTAGCTGAGTGCTGCCATTCAATACAAGAAAAAATACAGTATGAACAACAAAGATAACAGTTTAAAGATAACAGCCTAACAGTTTTAACTTAACAAGATTAAGCAGTAGAAGTAAACACAGACACATTTTAAATGTTTAAAAGTTAGACCTCAACATCTATTTTAAAAAACTCTGAAAAGCACCTCAATTTTTTAAAAACCCTCTGGCATCATTTTCCTTTGCTTTGTCCTTTAGATCCTTTGTTACATACCCCTAAGTTCTACCTTTGATTTATCCATGGGTCATAGCAAATTCCCTAAGTCTAGGCTCAAAACCTCCTTTTGACTTATCCATGAGATTGACTTATAGTTGAGTATACATGGTAAGTAATTACTCACTAGTTACTTCTAAGTTATGACTAGACTTGCTCCTGAATGAACAGTTTGCTGTGGAATAAAAGCAAATTCACCACACCTATGTTTAACTAAATGCTATCTTGTTTGATAACATAAGATCACTTGCAGGTTTAACAATATATTTGAATTGTCTGCTCGTGTGAATGCTGTAGCATGAGGACGAAACTCATGGAAGATGGCTGATCTCCTATGGACGGGGCTTTTATGCTCAAAACCAGCAAGATTCTACTTCAGTGGAATTTGGAGTGTTTGTGCTTTGCACATCACTGGTCACATGAGGAAGCTACTCTCACATAAGTGGGGAAATGTTGAAAAGATGGCCAAGCAAGCATGCAAACTGATTCTCATAATGTTAAGCCCAATGATTAGAGTTTCCTGAATTTCCAAGCTCTGATACTAGACTGAGTAGAACAAAAACAAACAGCTGTCTTAAATTTACTAAGTAAAGTCTCTAGAACTTGACTCTTCCAGGTTTGGGTGTATTTAACTGTGGATACATAGATTGCCTTCCAAATTTTCCAATTAAACTTGGTATTTGCGGACATTTTGGGTAACCATACCTTCATCCCATATCCCACAGTTATTATTCATGTTTTCTGGGCTTATAACTTCCAACAGAAAATTTTGTTTTTGATAATACTTTTACTTTCTGTGCACATCTATTGTCACATGAGATTTTTGGTTCACCCAGTTACAGAAGGACCTCAGTATAGCTTCAGCTTTTAAATGCAGACGTTTCTGAATTTGGACAAAATCTTCACAGCAACATTGCTTTCAGATACTTTGAAATGAAGTTGTGTAGGGGAATATGCTAAGAATATATCATTTGAGGAATTGTTTTGTAAAGAACTTGGGAATTTTTCACCCTCTGCCTTGTTCAGCAACAAACAAGGAGCTTGGGACCAGTGGGCCAGGACCAAAAGTAGAAATAAGCCTCTTCTGGTACTCACCCATTGCCTGCCCACGAGGCTCCGTTTTTTGAAAAAGGAGCTGCTGTGGCCACTCACTGCAAATATGCTGTGTCTTCCTGTGCTTCTTAAACAGCAAGAGGTTGATCAGGCAAACTACAGTCAGCCCTCCATACTTGCAGGTTTGACTTTCACGGACTTCTTATTTTCAAGTTTCTTCAGCTGCTGCCACCGTACCTTTTTCCAGGGAACTCTCAGCAGCTCATATGGAGCCACACAGCCCTTTAAAAACTGACCCCTGGTCCTCCTCCTCCTCCACCAGCCATTGCCTGGCCAGCAAAGGAGGGCTTGCCACCCAATTTGTCAGTATCATGAACACTCTCCTAGTGCCCCCTTACACCAAAGGAAGGAGATGGCTAAGAGAGAGAAAGTATAAGGCTACCGTGCTAATGCACCCCCTTTCCCTTTCCCTCTCCTTTCCTGTACCTGTACCCCACTGTGCTTCGGCCTCCTTCTCACAGACACATACACATTTTTATATTTGCAATTCCATGTTTGTAGGGGTCCTATACCCATAACCGTAGTGAATGTGGAGTGCTGACTGTAATCTTCTCTTATCTTAATCATAAGTGTACTGAAGACAGTTGTAAGGTGAGGAACCTGTAGATGATATTGATCTCTCACGAGCATGGTTAATAGTCAATGGTGATGAAAGTCCATTTCCAGCAATTTCTAGACTGCTAGCAGCTCCCCACACTTGTCTTAAAGAATTTTTGCCACACTGTAGTAACTCAAATGTATGTCACACATTAGCATGGACTTTCAGTCTGGTCTCCATCAGAAGTATTGGATTGCTGAAATATGGCCATTTCCACACAGGGCGAGGGAATCGCCCTGCGCTGCTACTTACCGGATCTTCTGGCTCCCCAGACCGGTCCAGGCTGCTCCGGAGCAGTGCGTGGTCATCAATCCGCTCTGCTCCGGCGTCCAAAATGGTGGCTTCCGGTTGGTCGTGGGTCTTGACCAATCACTGACACTCGCCAGCCTAAAACCCGCCCTCGGCAGATCGCAGGCTCGCATTGGTGTGAGCCTGCAAATCTGCACAAGGGAGCAGGCTCGCACTGGCGCGCTCCGTGCTTTTGAAAAACCGAAAGAAACAGGTTTTTCAAAAGCATGCTGGATGACCACTTGGGGTCGTTCTGGAGCGGGCTGAGGTGTCAATCTATGTTAAATAGTCCGGACCCAGTCCACTCCCAGGTGCAGACGTCCTCCCTGGAGGACGCACTGCACCGTTTTATTACCCCGTCTGGAAATGGCCTATGTTGACTTACTAGCTTGTTATAAAGCCACGCTGTTCTCAGTTTCCTTCATCTCTAGCCTCATAATCCAAAGTACCATGTTAGCAGAACATGCTGAGTGTCTGAATATCATTCAAAATGACAAACCCAATTAGTAATTTTAAACCAATACTTATTAAAATATAATACTTTTAAAAAATCTGCCATTACAAATCAAAAACAACTTTAAACAGTAATGATTTCATCTATTATATAGCCATTGTATAACTTTAGGTTTCTTTGGGAATAAGAAATCCTCAGCAAAAACAGCATATGAGTGTTGTGTACTGCAATCTCTCCTCAGAGAACCAATGCATTATTTATTATTTATTTATTGTAATTTCTCCCAAAGTGAGTCCTAAGGCAGCTTCCAAAAAAGTTTTAAAAAGCATTTAAAACAAAGACATTAAAAACACAAAATTATAAAAAACTTACATTTGTTAAAAAAAAACAACCCACAGCTTAATAAATAAATAATGGCTCCCCAGCTCACTCCTTAAAAGCCTGCTTGGAAAAAAAGTGTCGTTGTCAGCAAAAGAAAAGCAGGGAGGGGGCCCGCCTGGCCTCCCTTGGAAGAGAAATTCCACGGGTGGAAGCAGCCACTCCCGGGCCCTCTCCAGGTGAGCCTGGGACAGTAGCAGGTTTAAAAGAAAGACTTGCCCAGCAGATCTTAGAACTTTAGTAGGTTCATTGCAATGAGAGAGATGTGTCTCCCTACCAGTATAAATCAAGGATTAGCTCTCATATTTCACAAAGTGGTTCCAGAAATATCTGTTGAAGGCTTTAATCTATAATAATGTTGGAGAATGTGTGAGATTGTTGGATTGCAAATTCTATCATCATCTACCATTGGGTTGACTAGTTGGGACAGATGGGACCTGCAGTCCAACAACATCTAGAAGGCAAAAAATTGTCCAACTCAGTCCATAGGAAGAGTTCTACTAATATACTGATAATTCCCCAAATATTACAGACAGTAGCCTGGTAAGGGTAGATAGAAATTTCCACTTGAGAAAACATATAGATTTCCACTTATGACTATGCTTATAGTCATAACAAGTCATAGTGTGTTTTGTTGATATTTGGGTCTTAGTGATATGCAAGTCTGCCTCTGCTAGGAAACTGGTTAACTAGCCACAGACTACAATTTGAACTCACCGTTTGTTGTTCAACTACAAGTTCTATCTTATTTAAAACATAGCTTCTTGTGACATCTAAACTTGCAAATACAATTTGTTTCTGGTTTCTTTTCCCATCTGTTTACCCTGAAACAGGAGCTGACCAGAAGGGGTAAGAGATAAATAAACCATAAAAGCCATGCTTTGTTTGTTTGCTTGTGAAATTCATGTTTTAAGCAATGAACAATGGATAATGCAAATGTGGCTTATGATGACGTGCAAATATGCTGTCTAATTCAGGTATATAGAGACCTCACAAAATGTCCTGAACAATCTTCTTGATCAATGATTTTCAGGGTTTTTTTTCTGATAGTTCATTTTTCTGCGTTCCATTTACTTGAGCTTCAGTGTAGAAACAGTGCTGCCCATGTTACCTGAAGTGGCAGAACTAATCCCATATTTGTGCCACATTCATATCATACGCGTATAATTTCCTGAAAACTTGCAGCCACTAATAGTTCATGAACCAGTACTGGTCCTCAAACCACAATTTCTAGCAGTAATATTGCAAAGCATATAGTTCTAAAACTGAGAGACAGCAATTAGTTCAAGCTGATATAGTGAGTTTCATGGATGAGAGTTGGCCTAGGTGTCTCCAGTCCTAGTCCAGCACTCTAACCACTGCACCAAATTGGCATTTCAGATAGCTTGTAGGTGATGCCTTCCAACTTGCTGATACGCCATCAGTAAAGGGACAAGCTTTATTAATAATCACAATAGGCTAACCCATGACTCAGTCTCTTTGATGGACATAATAAAAAATCAGAGATGTTTAGAATGAGAGGCATAACAGAATTTGTTTAGAAATGCAGTGGAATGGTTTCTTATAAACATTTCCCCATTTAGAATCTGTCAGCATAGGTTTTGATGATGAGTGTGAGTCGAAACAGTTAACCAGTTTTATGGAAAATGTAGGCACAGTAGGTGCATTTCAGCAGTGACTCACTAAGGCTCCATGTTTTCTGCTGCTGGGAAGGTCACGGAAGACCTTGCAAGCCCTAGAGGCACAGAAGTGTATGGTTACTTAACACTGACTACTGAAATGGGGATTCCTGCTGATTATGGGAAGGGAAACAGGCAGCAAATGAGTCTTCTGAAAAATCTGGGAGGTCACTGAATAAACCTGAGCTTTTGAAAGCCTTGCTTCTAGTGGAAATACTGATGAATGGGTGTCTTTTTTTGGTGGAAGTGAAATTAAGAAGTAATGTATTATTTATTCACTGAAGCAGGTTTCCCTAAGCTTTCTGAAACTGTATGCTGCTTCTCAACTGAATAGATTGTCCACCCCTCCCTGCAACCTAGAAATCTCCTTGCACGTATCAACCTAGCTCTTACAGCTCATGTGAAGCTTTCCTCCCATCTATCTTGCTCCAGCATTTGCCAGCATTACATATAAACAGTTAGCTGGAGCTGACATTGTATGCAGCTAAACAGATGGCTCCACCTGATATAAAAGGAGAGCATGCCGCTAGATAGATCCAAATATATTTCTGGTATTCATAATTTGGGAATATTACCTTTGTGGACTACAGCTCTCAAAATCTCCCCCTGCCAGCATGACCACTGGGTCATGGATTCTGGGACTTGCAGTCCAAAAACGAACATTTTCCAAGCTGTGGCCATACATATGTATAACATTTAGACTGCCTGGAGACTCTGGCCTCATTTTAGAAATTATGATCACTGTGAAGGGTCCGGCCCAAGATCAGTCAAGGAATCCATGTAAGAATCGAGTGACAGAGCAGCCCTGTAGGTGGAGTATGCCTAAAATAGGATGGTTCAATTTTTGCAGAGAAAGTGGGGGTGTGCTGAACCCAGCTTTGACGTTGCTGTGCATGTTAGCCTTCAAACTCTCCAGGCCAGTTCTTCCCACAGTAAGTGGCAAAATGTGAAGGAGGTAGTGCACACTTCTGGATGAGTAGGCGTAAAATAGACATGGTCTGTTGGGGACAATACAGTGGGCCCTCAGTATCCAGTAGTGTTTGGTCCCAGTCCCCCACCCCATGGATACCAAAATTCGTGGATGCCCAACTCCCATCATGTACAGTGGTGTGAAAAATTATGTCCCTTATTTAGATTGGCAAAATCAAAGTTTGCTTTTTGGATTTTTTTTTTAAATATATTTTCAAGCCATGGTTGGCTGAATCTGCGGATACAGGATCTGTGGAGAAGGAGGGCTGGCGGTGCATTGTGGGAGGACATGGGAGAAGGCCTCCTTAGCTAGGACACTCTGGTTGCCCTCTCCTCCAAAGCCTGAATGACATCAGTGCTGCTGTTATTCCGGCAATAAATCAAAAACATGTTTTTTAATTAAACTCTTCAGAACTTAATTGATTTTATCCTTGCACATATGGTATGGGCAGCATATTTTAATAAATGAATATATAAATAAATAGAAATCCTCTTGTATGTGGGACTCTTTAGTCCGAAGTACATAGAAGATTCCTTTAGTAAAAATATCTGGAAAAAAAGAAGTTTCCCTTCAGTTCAGGAAGATTAGAGGTAGATCAAGCAGATGGGAACCAGCATGTTGGGGTTGGTGAGTATGGCCTTGTGACATAATGTCTGAACCAGAACTATCACCTATTGAGCATATGCAGAGAGACTCTATATTCACCACTGAACAACTGCAGTCTCCTCTCCATAGGCTTAGAGCAGAAGATTAGGGCTTACTGATAATGGGGTATCACCTGTGGAGAATAAACATCTCATTTTAGAAAGTAAGTACTGACTTCACCTGTAGCTGGAGAAGCCAGACCTGCTTCTCTTTGTCCTCCCTCCACTCAACAATCTTCTTTTCCAGTTCACTTTTATTACAGTCATTCTTCACAAAAGCAGGTCTTTGTTCGCTTCTGCCTCTCCTCCTTTCCTGTTATAGTCAGTCTCTCCCTCCTTTCTCCCACCTCTGACTTCATTTGTGCTGAGATTACTGCTTTGGGGCCACCTAGGACATTATGTTACATGAGGAAAAAATGGCAACCTCCTCCTGACCAATTCTACACAGAAAAACTGATAAGATGGGCAATTAAATCTTTGATACTGGTGATTGCACAATGTCTTCCAAAGGGCACCTGATAGGTTGTGGGTGGCAGCTTAGAACAGATCACATGGGCCATATAGGTCTGTCCTCTGACAAATTGCTATTACCCTTCCCTTGCATTTGCTATCTGAGGTGACCGTTCATACTGCTTAACAGAACGACTAGCTAAACTGAGCCTGAGAAATATTTTTAACACCAAGGCTGAATATGGGAGCACAAGGGGCCTTTCGCGCCACACAGTTACAGCACTATGATTCCACTTTAACTTTCATGGCAACATCCTGTGGCTAGCTGTGAATTATAAATGCTGCTCCCCATACTGAAAATCCCATTATTCCATAGGATGCTGCCATGGCAGTTAAAGTCATTAAACTGCTATGGCTTTGTTGTGGGAAAGGGCCAAAGGAGAAGAATGCTCCTGAGCTTGTACAGCATGTCTTGCTCTCAGCGTAGAGCAATTGTTGTCTTCCATTTTCTCCCACAGGAAAAGGGCCAACGTACTGTTATATTAAGGTGTCCATTCACACCACACAATTATAGAACTATGATTCTACTTCAGCTGCTGTGGTTCACTCCTACAAAATCCAGGGATCTGCAGTTTACAGAGGGGTATTCAGAATTCTTAGCCAGTGAGTTCTAGCACATCATCAAATTATAAACCCCAGGATTCCAGATGAAACAGCCACAGTGGTTAAAGAAGAATCAAAGTGTTTTATTTCTGTAGTGTGAAAGCATCCATGGTAACACTCATAATTTGGCATCTTTTCGAAGTGTTTTATCCCCTCCAGTCACCAGGAGCCCTTTCACACCACACAATTGTGGCTGGAGAACTTTAGTGCCTCACCAAACTGCAAACTACATGATTCCATAGGACATTGGCATGGCAGTTAAAGTGGAAGATAGTGCTCTAAATTTGTAGTGTGAATGAGCTGAAGGTGAAAGTATGATGAGAGGCTTCCATTGCTTTTTCTTCATAAAAAGTAAGGAAGCAAGGCTCTGATCAAGAACAGGGTGTTGCTGTCCCCAGTACTTTCTCATGGAAAATATCCCCCATTTAAAAAGGTGCTATTTGCTACTGGGGTCCTTTTCACATCATACAGGTATAGCACAATGATTCTGCTTTAACTTTCGGTTCTGCATCCTAGAGAATCCTGTGGTTTGGTGAGACACTAGAGCAATCTGTATGAGAATCCGAAATATCTCAACCAAGTATCTCCCTAAACTGCAAATCCCAGGATCCTATGGGATGGAACCATGGCAGTTAAACTGGAATCACTTTACTGGTTTCTTTCTCTTTGTCAGTACAAGGAACTAGAACTGAAAATTTTCAGCTTACTGAAGGATCGTTCTTTGAAAATTGCTGGATCGTTTGCAGAGCATAATTTTGATTTCCACACCCATGAATGACATTTTCTAGTTTCTGCATTCAGTGGGATTTCAAAGTTACCTGTTTTGATGTTAATGTTGTAATTATTTCTCTAAGTGATGAGTTAAGTTAGAATGTGTTGTTTAAAATGTGTTATTTTCCTGCTTACCTTGTAAGATATTTTCGTTCCTTAACCACACATACAGAACTATCCTGGGTATTTAATTGTTTTTCCAGTGCACTTGCTGACCCCTTTTCACTGAGGAATTGTTAATGGATTTTGTAATCTCATTAGATTAATATTGTGTCTGGCTTCCACCATAGAAGAGACTCTCTCATTTAAAAATCAAAGCCTGTGAGAATGCATTGTAAGTAATTCTTCTCTAAGCCTGCCAACATCATGCAGAGTTCTGCTCATTTTAGTTCCTCATAACTGCATGGAGAACAACACTGTGATCAATGATGGTTACTCTCCAGAAAATCGCTTCATGGTCAGACCAGTCTGATTATAGTGGATCCTCTCTGGAAGACACTTGAAAGAACCTCTGTAAGGTAGCTGTGCAGTGTTTAAGATGGAGCAGTTTATTACATGATATTGCAATAGTGTGCAGAGAGTCTCCATGCTGAGACCCTCTGCACAGTATTGCAGTGGTGGTATACATTTTTTTTATAAATAGAATACTAGTTGTCTGAGTGTTCGTTCACTCTATATGATGTTGTCATAATATGGGAAGGCAACTGATTTTTTTTTTTTTTGAGGCAGTATTTCATAACAAAGCTATGATGTCTTGAACCACTTTGTCATTCCAGTACCACAGAAACCCTCTGCATGTAGTCTGCATGAAACTTGGTAAAGTTACTTTTCTGGACCACAGCTCCCAGAATTCCTCGGCCAGCGTGGCCTCTGACTGTACTGTGGGCAAGATCTAATAGTTTATTACTTGGCATTGCAGTTGTTTATGTGAGAGTCTTCACAACACTGGCTGTGCTGGCTGGAGGATTTTGGCCAGAGGACTGTGACTACTCTTGCTAGCCCCACCCACTCCATTATGTCTCTATCATTCATATTGCCTGTTCCCTTTGCACAGGAGAAAATAAGTCTGAAGTATGGGGCCTGTACATGCTCTCTCTCTCGCTCTTGCTCTCTTTTTCTCCATGGATTCATCTCATAATTTTGAGCCTAGACAGTGCAGGATGGCTACACATGTAAGACTTTCTCTTTCCAACATGTGGGCAATGTTGGGGGGGGATATGATGAAAAGGCTGAAGTCAACAAACTCCTTCTTCCCCTTTATACCACGGTAATCCTGTGATGGCAGGATGCATATCTAGGGGTATAGTGGATTGCAAGGATCATAATTTCTGTGTGTTTCCATCCTATATATATGTACCTTTTGGTATATTGATTTCTACATGCACACTGCAGAAATATAGTTTACCAGGCTCTTAAATCAAGTTTCATCAGCTCAGCTTCATTAAGTGAAATCTCTTGAAGAACTGCCTGTCATTATATCCTATTTGACTACTTTTGGACGTGTGGGAAAATGCCTCCTTGTCTAGGGATCCTAACATGGTGTTCTACTTGGCAAGCAAATGTTTCTACATGACAGGCAAACATCTTTTTAGTCCAGCAGGCTCCTGGCAAAATTGCTGCAATGCTTTAGAAAAAGTAAAATAAAAGGCAGGTGGGTACTGCCTTTAATCTTGTTTAACAAAATTATGTTTGAAGTGGTTTACTTTAATTAATCTGCTTTGTTTTTAAGCATAATGGTTTTGTTCACTTTATCATTAGTCACCCTGAGTCCCACTTGGCACTCAGATGTGACCAGTCTTTGTTACAGGGAATAAATAACTTCCCTGTTAAAACAGCACTGCTGCTTCTGGTTCTTTTCAGAGCACAATTCAAAGTGCTGACTATGGTCTATAAAGCCTGATATGGCTTGGGCCCAGACTATCTGACAGATCCTATCTCCCCATACAAACCTTGCTGGTCCCTGGAATCTGCAGGAGAGGCTGTCCCATCACTTTCACTGATATGGTTGGTAGGAACACCAGAGTTTTAAGATCCTTAGGTAAGATGTAGGGGGGAGGGACAGACTTTATCTGGTTTTACCTCCTTCACAGGCATGTTTGGAGAGGACAGGTGAAAAGCTTTCTCAGTGGCTCCTCCCATGGGAAGCTAGTTTGGCTTCTTTTTTCTTTTTCCCTTTTTCTTTACCCAGCCCTTTGACATTTTCAGAAGTACTTAACTAGTGTGTGCTGTATTTTTATCAACATTATTAATAAGTTTAACTGCCTTTTAAACTGTTTTAAATTAATGCACTTAGTATGATTGTTTCTTCACTATTTTTTTAAAAAAACTTTTTGTCCGTCATTTATCATTTAACTTTTATTGTGAGCCACCCTAGGACCCATATTAGCGGAAAAGCTGGATATATACTAAAGAAAGAAAGTTAGTTTTCCTCTCTACATAGGCTTTCAGGACTTCCCTGCCCTCCACGCACTTCATTGTAGATACAGATAGGGCTATTTGCCTTGTCTCAGTTTAATTTCTAAAAATGTTATTCTGCTCTCAAGGAGCTGCAGGCTCATAATGGTATACAACAAAACAAAGATGTGTGCAATAATTAGTCTATGGCATCTCAGCACATATTCATTCCTTAATATTATTCTGCATGAGCCATAGCATGTGACTGTAATTGTGGGTGCCTTTTCTATTTCTCTTTGTTGTGAAGGAGGAAAACTTTGTCAGAGTTTCAGTCAGCTTCATTAAACAATTCTTAAGCTTTTCTTACCCTTAAGAATTACTTTTGAGAGGTAAGGTATAAAGTAATTACCAATGACACCGTTCTAAAATGTAATTGAAATAAATTTTAATGTTGTGCTGTTAGTTTGTACAAGCAGGGTCAACCAGTAGCTGAGGCTCTCATCTGAAGACTTATGAAGGGCCTGCATAAGTCTGGGACTGGGATTTACTTTAAAGCTAATTTTTATCTGAGATGCCCCCATCCCTATTCACTGAATATTTCCCGCCTGTGTTTGTTAGGATACAGCTATTTAGAAGAAGAGTAGATTGCTGCAGAGCTAACTGGTAGCATGCAAGGGAATGTGAAAGAGTTTTTCCTCTCTCTCTCTCTCTGAAAAGGCTTCTCTCTGTCTGAGACCCTGGAGAACTGTTGTCTGCCTGAGTAGATGTTGTTTGGTTAGATGTAGACCTTTCAAACCTTCTTTGGCTGGAGCATTCTGTAAGTTGTAATGCAAAAAAGTATTTTCCCCCAAAGCTCTGCTTAGCAATCTGACATGATGAAAAGCATCTTCCTGACCAGAAGCAAGACCAGAAACGTATGCTCTGTGTGTTTTCTTCTCCCCTCCAGATTTCATCCAGCAGCCTTCCATTGCTGTTTCTTTGCCTGAGAAAGGAAGCTTACTTCATCTTGTCAGTAGCTCTGACTCTCCCACTTCTGAATACAAATTCACTTCCTTTAAACAGATAGTTGTGGTATCATAAAGGCCACATCAAGTTCTTTCTGGTTTACAGCTAGGACAAAAATATGCATACAATAATGTTGAGGAATGCTTCAACACTGGACATTATGTTTGTGCTTTTGGGGTTTTCTGGACATTCCAAAGACCTTTCACCTTCTCTCTCACTCCCCCACCCCAGTGTCTGGGGGGTGGGATAGGAATTTTGCTCTCATATTGAGCACTAAAATACAATTTGAGAATATGGTGAATTCAAGACAAGCAGAGTGAGGTGAGAATGGGGTTCCTTCACATGAACACCCAAGGCCAGCATTCCTGGGCTTTTTATTTTGATCAGTGAAGGAAGGGTGAAAGGCTGCCGGACAAGACCTTGTAATGAAACATCTGTTGTGGCCTGCCGAGGAAGATGTAAACACGGGCTGCAGCATTATTTTGTTTTTAAAATGTATTACATTTTGATTCCAACTGAGGTCTTCTGGAGGCTATGGCAGCAGCGAGAGTCAGACGGTGAAGGCTGTCACTGCAGCTGAAGTGACCAAACGAGAGAAAACTCATTGTAGTTTAAGGCCTCTGCTGGATGGGTTCCAGGATTCCAGACCTGGATCTTTAGGAGAACTGTCTAACAAGGTCCTCTGGAAAAGCTACCATGTGCCATTGCTCAAAAGCAAGTGGAGTAACTTAATTGATTTAGTTTAGCAAAAGAAGTTGTCAGCAGCAGGGAAGGTATAAGATACTCTAGAGCAGAGATGTCCAAGAATGGGGCTCAGTGTGAGAACCCATTATGAGTACTACCCTGAAAGTGAGTAAGTGATCTGGATTGCCCCAGCAGCCATGCCTTCATTCCTTTAAACCAGGAGTGGGCAAAATGCAACCCTGGCACCACAGACAACCCTCCCAAGGCTCTTTTTGCGGCTGTCAACCTCTCCAGATTTCCCCAAACTCCTCTTTTCTGGTTAAAAAATATGGTGAATTATCACTCCAGGAATTCTCCATGAGAAGCGATTCACCTTCCAAATAGGATACAGGATGTTCCTGCACTGATTTATATTAAAAATTACCCACATTTGCAGCTATATTGTATTCGTAATTTGCAAGAAGCTTTGAGTCCCAGTTTTTGGGGAAAGGCAGAGTATAGATGATGGTGATGATGATGATTCAAAACCAGAAGTGGAGTTTTGACCCCTTGATTTCCTTCCCTGCTGTCCTCTCATTTTGTGGCCATCCTTGCAGCCCTCAAAGGTAGAAATTCAGCCCCTAGACCACTGAAGTTGTCCACTTCTGTGAAAATATTCAATGGAGTCTGTAAAAGGACACACATGCAAAGATCACAGACAGGCCACATATGAGTATGAATCCTTGAATAATCAGGACCCCTAACTACACCTACAAAGTGCATGATTACACACCTTTTGAACACACAGAGGCTAGTCCCCAGGTTGTTACAAACCTCAAGGCCAGAGGTAGGAATTGTGTGGCCCCCAGATAGTGTTTGACTGCAAGTCTAAGAAGCCCCAGATCACATATGAGGAGTTCTGGAATTTGTAGTTCAGTCATGCCAGGAGGGTATTTTCACCCTTAATCTAGGTGGGCAGGCTAGGAGGTGTAATTCTATTCCTCCTTCTGCTTGCATTCCAGTAAGCTGGTACTCTACAAACTGTCCCAGGAACTGCAGGATGGTTCAGATTATTTGAATCCATTGTTGAAAAGGTCTGTAGTGACAGAGAAAAGTCTTTGAAAACCAGCATCTTCACCTTTGGTAAGATTCTCTCATGCAAGTGAATGCTGGGTACACATGGCTGACTCTCATTATTACCTGGGGCAGTTGTGGCATCCTGTTTAAACTGAGTGTCCTGCCTAGAATTCACTCCAGAATTATGTAGGAAGGAAGGGCTCCTCAGAAAATCAATGTAGAAAGTCTAGAGCGGGGGAGTGTGACTCCTACAAACCCCAGCCAGCACAAGGGTATTAGTTGAGAGTGGTGAGTTCAGGCCAACACATCTGGATTGGTTTATATTGTGAACTGCTTGGATGGATTGGGAAGTTTGTCCTACTACTCTGCAATTAATACACTACACTCTAATAGTGCCATGCAGTGATTTTTTTTAAAAAAAATGTTTTTAGGTCAGCGTTCTGTGTGTATGTGTGCATGTATGTGAAGCCATTCCAGCAAAGAGAGTCTGGCCTTGAATTCTTAAATATGGAAACTGTCTGTGTTTATTTGCTTCAGTGTTTAACATGATGGCAAGAGATGTTATCGCTGCTAATCCGTGTGGTTTTTGGAGGAATTTCTTGGTCTGCAAGGATTAGTGGTTCACTGGTGCATTCCTTTAGCTGGCTGCAGCATCTGCTATAGAAGCTTTCCAAGGGCATCCCAACTGTATGAAAGCCTCGTCACTGACAAAAACCATGGACTCGCGCAAGGATCTGAAGGAAGCTTTGGGCAGAACTGCGTATAAAAGCTAATTTCCTCTGTTACCTAGATAATTCCACATGAGTTCTACATAATCTTGAAAAAACAAAGTTAATATACCTTCTTCTGCAGTACACTGCACATTCCCGTCTCCATCTGACAAATAAATCCCATCTAATTTATAATTGATGTCTGCATAGCAGAAGAGCGATAGAAGATGTTGCCAACCGTATAATGGGAAGTTACCCAGAGCTAGGCTTGTTACTGCAGTACCTGAGTGTAGATCAAGATGACGCAAGCTGCACCATAATCAATCTGTTGATTAGGAAACATCCATAAAAAGCCATTGTGAGGTGTTGCCTTCTTTATTTCTGATAGTTCTGATTCTGCCTCGCTCAAAATCAACTTGATGAGAAAGGAAGATAGAGCTTCATCCTTTAGCTCAGGGGTTGGCAACTTGTGGCCCTCCTCAGGACATTTAAGCTCCCATCAGCCATAGACAGAATAGCCCATAAACGGTGGGATTATGGGACTTGCAGTCCAGCAACACTTTGAAGGGCCACCATCTGTTTTAGCTTGATTTTCACAGACTTTCCTAGCCTTCCAAGACAATTGCCTTGGCTGGAGGAGGTTGCAGGGGAAGATAGAGCTTAGTTCTGGCTCAGCACTTCCATTTTTTTTCAGAGTTCATTCAAAGTCTGTATTATTCAAATATAGAACTCCATAATTATGAAATTCCTTGTTGCCATGTCTATACCCCATTAAGAACTATTGTACAAGAAAACCTTTTGAAGTTTATTTCATACCTCGGGAGACTCCATCCATCATTTTATTTTTTCCCAAGCTGGGCTGCAAGACACCTTACGCGGTAGAGAAGATTACAAACAAAACCACATATTGTTAAAAAGTTGTGATTAAGATACTATTAAACTGTGGACAAAATTAAAAACATTTTAAAAATTCATTAAAATAAAGAATTAAAGCAATACTGCACACTATAAAAAAACCTGCTTTTGTGTAAAACAATCAGTTCCACAAAGCCTGTTGGAATAAAAAGAATCTTCATTTGATGATGGCAAAAGGACAGCAAAGAGGAAGCTAGCTTAACCTCCCTAGGAAAGGAATTCTGTTGTGCGGGTGGTGACATGAAGGACCTCTCTTGCGTTCCCACCAAATGTGCTTATGAAGGTGAGAAGTTTGCCTCCCACAAAAGATCTTGGCACTTTTCCATGCTCATATGGGAAGATGCAATACTTCAGACAACCTAGACCCAAGCTGTATATGGCTTTATAGATCATAACCAGCACTTCGAGTGCCCAGAAACAAGCTGTTGTAGTTGGGTGCTGTCATAATTAGCCCCAGGTAACAGTCTACCTGCAATTTTTTGGACCAATTGCAGTCTCCAAACACTCTTTAAAGGCATGCCATCTATTCAGGTTGCACAGATAAAATCAAGAGGCACTAGGTCATCCCATATGAGATGTCCATAACACAACTACTTCTAATATTAGCATTTTCACAATTTCTGGAGAAGAAACTTGCCTTGGGAAGGAGCCACATTATAGTCTCTTTCCAGGTGATCTCAAGGCTCTAATATTACTTTTGACTGAGGACAGGAATGATGCTTTAGCACCACCCATGCTTGTAGTATCAGAAGATGTCCCATGATGAGCAAAATAACAATGTAGAATCCTAGATTGTAAATGAGGGCTGTATTTAAGACAGTAGATCAAAAGAAATGAGTAAACATACCATATGAGAAATAATGCTTCTTATGCAAACTTTAATGTTTTGAGGGGTGATGTGGGGAGCAGAATACCCCTGTCTGTCTCCTGCCATTGGAGAGTAGTATAGAAAACCTTTCTAAAACCCCAAACTAGATGGTGTTGAAGACAAGATAACTGGGGCAGATTGAGTTGATAAGTAACATTGTTCCTCATGCTAGAGGTTTTGAAAGAAATCTTAATAGTATGGTTATTTATGCATGTGAGCCAAGTCACATACATGTATTCACATTTTGCGGAAGTTGTGGCTGTTACCAATACATACTTTCTCTTGTAAAATAAATGCAAATCTGAGCTAGCACCATACCATGTGGCTTAGATAGGCAGGAGATAGCCCTCATGCTTGTGTAGCATTTTTTGTTTTTTTTCTTGGATTAATCAGAAGACAGCTAAATCAGCTAACCTTCCTGAAGCTTGTAAATTCCTAGAGCAAATTCCCTGCTTGGATCCACATGGCAGATCTTGTTTCTGATATGCCACTCTCCCAGCGTAGGCTGGGCTCCTATTGACGTCAGCGAGAGATACAGTCTTTCGGGGATAAGAGAAGTTCAGAGTCTCAGTTGAGCTCACCAGAGGAATTTTATCAAATATATTTAGAATGGGGAATGGCTCTTTTAACGGAAAAGAACTCTTAAATTTAATTATTGTTGATTCTTCTTGGCAGAACTTAAACAATGATGTTATATTGAGTTGTGTGTATCTGACTGCTTGTTGTGAGGATCAAAAATTCAATAAATACAGTGATTAAAACATCTCTCTCTCTCTCTCTCTCTCTTATAGTCACAGCTAATTAGTTCTACCAGTAAGTTTTAAAAGGGAAAACACACTTTCTCTTACACTAAAAATGTTCCCTCGCATGCTTGGAAACTATACAGAAACATTCCATTCATTCCAACTTACTGCTTTTTTAAAAAAGGCACATCTGCCAGCATTAAAGCCTTAGGCAGCAGTCAATAGCTGCATCATAGTGTGTTCATAACCCTTGGCATTTAGATTTGAGCCCCAAAGGTCAATCTGTGTTCAAATCAAGGATTCAAGATCTGAGAAGCTATTTATAGGCTGTTATTACATCTACAATCCTTTAAATGAATGGAAGTATCTCACAAATCATAGATTGCTGCCGCACAGAGCTACCATTACCACACACATACACACCCCACACACACTTTTTATCCTATGCATAATCTTCAGTTTTCATGCTAGCTTTCATAAATTCAGATAAATGTTAGCTATAAAGGGGAATATTTCTCTGCTGGTTTTGAATCCTTTATGATCCATTCATGCCATACCTCAAAAAAGATATTGCAAAGCTAGAATAGGGTGCAGAAAATGGCAACCAAAATGATCAAGAGGTTGGAAAAGCTCCCCTGTAAGGAATATTTAGAGCGTTTGATGTGGTTTTACTTCTTTAAAAGAAGGGTAAGTAAGTAGCTACATGACAGAGGTGTGTAAAGTTAGGTATGGTATAGAGTAAGTAGGTAGGATGAGAGGTTTCTTTCCCTTTCATAATGCTAGAACCTTGTGAATGACTGTGAAACTGAGTGGTGGGAGGCTCATTACAGGTTATTAGCAGAACATGATCAAACTCCTGGATTTCCTACCACAAGATGCACTAATGGCAGCTGACGTTGAATGAAGATAAACAGATTCGTGGCTGCAACTGTCTCCTAGTCATCAAGGCTATTTATTCCTTTTATGCAAATAGGCAACTAATACTGAGAAGGCACAGTCAGAGTTACTTCTCATATTGTGTGGGATGATTCCCATGAAAAGAAATTGAGTGCAAGACAAACATCTTGTATTCATGAGATACCCACACATCCAACTCTGTCTCTGTCAGAACCAAAACCTGTTAAGTCCTTTGACTCATACTGAAAAGTCTGTTACCGTTTTTTTCAAGACCTTTATATGTGCTGTGGCTCCTTGAGACATAGTCTAAAGTGCATATATCACTAGTCAGTGGTATTGGGTTATCCTGTTTGCAAATCACTTCACCTGTTCTAGTTGTTGTGTGCTGTCAAGCCATTTTTGCTTTGATAGGATGACTTCTATTGTTTTCTCTTCTGCACTATAAGTTGTTCAGTACTGACAATGTCATTTGCACTGCCTCCTGAATTATGATCCATTTCTCTTTCATTCTTTTTTTTAAAAAGATTGAGCTATAATTATGTTATTGTGCATTACATCACAACACTATTACACTACTGGCTTAAAAGAATTAGTAATGAATAATTACAAATAATTTTTAAAAATTAACGTGGTGGCCATAACACTACGGTATTATGGTGTACCATAGGAGAGCAGAGGAGGGATCTTTGAAAACACTGTCATGCAGTGAAGGCATCTGAATAGTGACTTCCAAAAGTTAACAGGTCAGGGTCATGCTGTTATTGCACTATAGCAACAAGCCATAAAGAAAAAAAAAACCCAAAAGTGTTTCAAGAGTGTACGGCATAAAAAACAGATCAGGAAACACCACAGTTCTCTTGGGACTTTGTCTTCACCACCCAAGCACCAAAAGTAGTATGAGGCTTTCCTTTCTGTAGATGTTCTTCGGAACTTTCAAGGGAGGAACAGCAAGACCACATCCACACCACACCCGTTATTCAGTTGTTCTTCCAATGAAGCAGAATGAGACATTCACACTGAACCAAAGGAGGAAAGAGGATCATTTATAGATTATTTCCAGCAAGGAAAAAAAAACAACAGACTCCTAATGATTCTACAACACAACACCACCCAGGAGAGCCACATCACTGAGTGACAAGGCTGAGGCAAAAGCATGATCAGTCCACATCATGTGATAACAACATCATGTGATAAGCACTTTAGGGGTAGGCATCTCAGTGTCCTCCAGTGTTTTGGACTACCACTTACATGATCCATAAACAATGGTCATACTGGGTAGGACTGGTGGTAATTTGAAATATCTGGGGAGTACTAGGGTGCCTAGACCAGTTTAAGTTCTCTCCAAATCCAGATTCATTGTTGCTTTGATGTTGGATCTTTTAAATCAGGGGTGGGCAGATTTGGCATTTTATGGGGTCAATTTTCATGCCTTCTCTGGGGGTTCCACAGATAACCCCCCCAAAAAAATTAAAAACAAAAACCAGTAGTAGCCAGAAGTCGGCTTCTAGTTTAAAAATTGGATATTTTTGATGTTAAATAGAGCAAGGATATCTATTTAAAAGATGAGTTGCTGCTCCCAGAGGCTTTTAGGAAAAGCAATTCAACCTCCCCACTCTTTTTTGCAAGAAAATGGGAAGTCTGGGTGGGTGCCGTGACCTGCAACTGCAACCTTGAGGTTTGCACACAGCACCAGGGCCCCACTTTGCCTTCCCTTCTTTGAAATGATGGAACTGAAGATTTCTTCCTGTAATTTAAATGATCTGATAACCTTGCCTATTGTAGTGTTGATGGCCAGTTTCAAGACTGTTTTATGGAAACCTGAAGAAGCAGCAAAGTTACACAGCTTTCAGGAAAAAATGAATGTTTCAGAGAACTCCCAGTGTATTAAAACAATGCACATTTAGCATCAAAAATATTGTACAGTTGTATTAAAGATGAGGGACCTTTTGTGGAATTTTTTAGTTGAGTAGTGTATTCTTTAATGCTTGAAGACATGAGGGACTTTGTTATTTCTAAGCTCTTGTTGATGCAAATATTCTTGCTTGCTATATTTAAATGCCCTTTTTGCTCCATGGAAACTTTCATGGGAAGGGAACATTTTTTGCTGAGTATTTTTGTAAGATTCTGACTTATGTCATCTACATATGCTTGTTAAGTTAATGGAAAGAGAGTTTCTGTTTTCTAAGTATTATGATGATGAGATTTAAAAGGAAATAGCTGGTTCATGAGGAAGAAAAGAAAATTCACACTTAGATAATACCCTTGTAGATCAACTCAAATGCTGTGAGAACAGTGCAGGCTTTCAAGTTCATCAGGCTTGGTGGTACAAAAGGTTGAGGAAGGATAAAGATGAAATAAAGTCTCAAAATTAGGTTGTGGCCTTGCACTCTGCAATTAGATTTCATCTGAAGAGGAAGACTGCAGACTGAATCAGTGGCAAATGTGCAGGTATCAAATTACAGTCGATAGTGCATACCCAGGATGAAGAAGCAGTGGCTGGTTTCCATTCCTGAGAACACAAAAGCTGTTTGCAAGTTGGAGATGTATCCTTTGCATTCAACAAAATGCACAGATTCCTGAATCAGCATAAAAAGAGGAGAAATATGCAGAAACCTAACTGTCATAACCACCTTTAAATAAAGCATTTTTAGGTGGTGCCTTAAATTGAAAAAGGGCCAGTTGATGCCAAATTATGAGTGTTACCATGGACCCTTTCGGCACTTTGATTTAACTGTCATGACCGTTTTCTCTGGGATCGTGGAGTTTATTACGTGGTAGTGCACTAGAGCTCTCTAGATGAGAATTCTAAAATACCCCTCCCTAAATTACAAATAGAGAGCCAGCGTGATGTAGTGGTTTCAGCATTGGACCATGATCCTGAAGACCAGAGGTTGATTCTTCACTCGGCCATGAATACCCACTGGGTGACCTTGGGCATGTCGCACACTCTCAGCCCCAGAAACCCCTGTAATACGTTTGCCTTAGGCTTGCCATAAGTTGGAAATGACTTGAAGGCACACAACAACAACATCAACCTATAAGTCTCAAGATTCCATAGAGCAGAACCAGGGTAGTTAAAATGGAAACATAGCACTATAATTGTATAGTAGGAAAGAGCTTCTAGTGGTTAGAGGGGATAACGGTCTCAATGCAGTCACTATTTAGGTGGTAGATTTTGCTCTGAACAGCTGATGTGATATTTTCCAAAGCAGATTAAACAAAAACAATAATTGCTTTTCTGGCTCATGAGAAAAACAAAGCAAAACAAAATGCACAGTAGTTCAATACTTTATGCCTGGATAGATCCTAGGATACTGGAATATATTGTTGAAATTATTATTATTTTACTGGTCTGCTGTCTATTGTTGTGGCTTTTGTTTAGTTCCCTAAGCAAAGTAAAGTTTGCCACCATGTTATAAAATTTATAAAATAAAATCCAGAAAACATGTTAATAGGTAAAAATCTCTCAGGAATAAAATTGGTACAGATGGCATAATGTAATGACAAGAATATAATGTGGTGAATATTAGGAACGGGAGGAATCCAGAATTTTCTGAATCCAGATCTGAATCCCTGGAAGATTCTGGGAATCCGCAAATCTCACGAATCTCGAATCTTTTGAATCCTTTTATTAAAAAGGGTCTGAAAAGCAAAGGAAAGAAGGATAATCTTGGGCAAGACACACTCTTTCTGCCTTAGCAAAAGCCTAGGCAAAGGCAAACTCTCTCTGAAGAAATCGGGCCAGGTCATAGTTTTGCCTCAGGATTTCCCCAGATTGAAAATGACATGAAGGCCCTTTCTACACAGGCAGGAAAATGTGGATTAATCCCACATTTTTCTGCCTGTGTAAACAGGGCCATATACTACAGTAGAGAGATAATCCAGGTCAAAACTGGATTTTCTTTGCATAGCTCCTTATGGCTTCGTGGGGTTTGTAGTTTGCTGATGCACCAGCACACTTTGGCAGAGTAGGCTGTGACACCTTGTAAACTACAAACCACAGAATTGTGTCTGAAAGAGTTTTGCAAGGGAGCTATGCAAAGGAATCTTTCAGCTGTCCTTGAAATCTCAAGCCTGTCCCTTCCAGTCAAGTGCTGAACTTAAATATGAAATGTTCAATTTAAATATCTTAGAATACAACCCCATATGTAATTTCTGAAATTGTTAGCAAAGGCCATTATTACTCTAAGAGAAAAACTCACCTACTTGCCACATCCCCATGTGTATCTGGTCTCCCAGGTTTTCAGGCGTCCCGGTCTCCAATAAACTATTTGGTTTGTGGATTTGAAAGATTCAGCTTGCCTATTTTGGCTAAGAGATTTGGATTCGCAGATCTCAAATTCTTGCTGAAGATTTGAGGATTTGGGGATTTGAGGATTCAGTTGGCCCATCTCTAGTGAATATAATGGTTAGAAAGTAAAGTTGTGAGCCTCCTTGAAGAAAGGTGAGATAGAATTTACTTAAATAAGTAAGATATGCTGGACAGGGTTTTAGTCAGGCTCAATGATGCTAACTTGTGTTTTTTCCTTAAGTACAGACCAAGAGTCCATTCACACTACAGAATGATAGCACTGTTATTTCACTTTCAACTGCCATTATTCCCTTCTATGGAATCCTGGGATTTAGAGTTAGGTGAGGCCCTTGAGCTCTCTGGCCAGATTCTAAATGCCCCTCCCTAAACTGCAGACTTCCAGGATTCTGTAGGACATCACAATTAAAGTGGAATAATAGTGCTGTAATCCTGTAGACCATAGTCCCTGCCCTTTTGACCCTCCTCTTGGACTTAGAGAATCACTGTAGCAGACCTGTGCTTTAGAGACCTGCCAGGTAATAATCCAGCAGATATACATATCACATCACCACATGTTTGGAACGTGAATCAATATGGAATGTTATTTTTGATTTTTTTCTTGTTCTTTGTTTTTTGAAGGGGAGAGAGTGTTTGTTATGTAACTCTTTATGAAGCCTACCCATTCTTCTTCTTCTTCTTCTTCTTCTTCTTCTTCTTCTTCTTCTTCTTCTTCTTCTTCTTCTTCTTCTCTCCTCCTCCTCCTCCTCCTCCTCCTCCTTGCTATGTACTTGTGTTACTCACTAGTTCCCTTAAAAATCCATTGAAAAAGTAAGAAAATGACTTAAATTTTGAAAAAAGATCCCCCTCAAAATGCTCCAAAAAGCTATTCTCAAAAAGTAATAAATTAAAAAACTAACAGCTACTCCTCATTGTATTATTTGCAAAGGGACATCATTACACCCTTATTATCTCAAAAAGTAGAGTGTTACAGGTAACTTAATGCATGCTGGTAATGTGCATTGTTTCCAAAATCTGCAACAGTCAAAGCTCAACAGGCAGCACAGGATGTGGGGAAATGAGGCCAAATCTACTTTTGGCCAGTGATAAATTTCACTTGGATTGTCTTGGGACAAGTTATTTTTCAGCCTAACCAATCTTACAGGATTGGTGTGATGAAAACATAATACATAACTCATCATTCATCTTTGGCTCATTGCAGACTGGCAGGAGAACAGATGTAATAAAATGAACTTCTCTGTCAATACTGCATTTATGCCAGAAAGATCTATAAACTTGCAACTGTCCAAAATATTCATCAGAAATTGTTCTGAAGCAAACACCCAATAGCTGTGGCACCTGTTTAAAATAAAAATGGCAGCTCAGTTGACATTCTGATACACTTAACTTTTAGGGAGGCAGTTGTAATAGATGCCACCAATATAAATTAGTGATAAAATGAAATGGACATTATTTGCATATAGTAAACATAAACAAAACATTGTGTCCTTTTGCCTTAAACTCACTTCTTAGTCCCATCTAGAATAGACCCGTTGAGTCAATGGAACAAATGTACATAGATACAGTGCGCTCCCCATATATGCAGGGGTTCCGTTCCAGGATGTGAGTGCTCTGTCCCACTATCATAAATGGACATAACATGCATGTGCCCACACCGGCTGCACGTCAGTTAGGAGAATGTGCCTGATTATGATCTGTACACAGCTACCACACAATGTGATAATGGTGACTACTAGTATAGATGGCTTTAAAAGGGACAAATCCATGGTGGCGAATTCCTTAAAGGGACACTAGTCATGATGGCTATATGCAGCCTTCAGGGCTTAGATGCAGTTTACCTCAGTATCAGCTGCTTGTGAGCAAATGCAGAAGAGAACTATACCTTCCTGCTTATGAGCTTTTCAGGAAGCATCTGATACTATGGAAAACAAGACTACATTGACTTTTGATCTGATGCAGCAGAAGTCACTTAATGTCTTTGCTATAGGAATGTGGAGAGAGATCTCATTAAGTGTAGTGTGACACCATTCCTACCTATTTAACTTTTTTTTGTTCAGGAGAATGAAATAAAAAGAAAACTCGGATTTTTTTTTTTCTGACAGGAATGTTTTTAGCATTTTCTGCAAAGTACAGGACAGTATGCACATTTCTTAAGCCAATCTTTTTGCAAATTATGCATGTGGTTTTTGGGCAAGCTGCGATTGTGGCTGTCTCATTCCACAACTTTTAAAAGCCATAGATGTTGGGTGATAGTCTGTGTCTTTCTTAAAAAACAAAAAACAAATCAATGATGCAATCACTCTGTTGGTTGTTGTGTGCACTTGCTTTGCTTAACAGACTGGAGAAGACACTAGTTTCGCCCAGAGGCTTCTTGTGCAAATTGTGCGGAAGCTGACCATGGGGAGTGGGGGTGGAGGAAGGCTCCTCATTTTGCTTTTGTGCACAAGATGAAAAACCTTGCCCTTCTTGGTGATCAGGAAAAATAATTCTTGTTGCCTTCTCATTAAAGGCGAAGAAAAGAAAAGAAAAGTGAAAGAAAGAGAGAAAGTAAAGCAAATAGACCAGCAACTGTTGAGGTAGAGGCGGCCTTGTGACTGAGCACACAATGCAAGTGCATTAGCTCCAGAGCTTAAGAGAAGCTTTGAGGCCTCACCTGCAAGAACAGCCTGTCCAAGAACAGTTCAGTTTTTCTTTTCTAGTGCTGTACCTTCAGGTCTCCAACGACTTATGGTGACCCTGTGATAAGATTATCTTGGCAAGATTTATTCAGAGGTGGTCTGCCATTGCTTTCCTCTGAATATAGCCTATAGCAACTGGTATTCTCCGTTTCAGGGCCTCGCCTTGCTTAGCCTCTCATATCAGGACCTGATATCTTCCAGGTATTTATGCAACCTCAGTTTTCCTCTACTTTTTCCATGAAGCCTCTGCCTTGGAATACAGAAGCATTAGAATAAGCAATTCAGGGGCAGTCATTCCAGAATTTATACTTAAAGGAAAGAGGGAAAGGATGATCACTAAAACAATTAGAATTCTTGGCTTACAGTGCCTATTAGAGCTTAACGCTATTGTGAAAGTATTATTAAAGGCAGCATTTCCCAACATGGTGACTTCTAGATATGTAAAACAGAAAACAAAATAAGGATCTCTCCTCACTCCTCTAGAGATATGACTACAGAAGCAGTCATTAGGTTCATCTAAACCAGTGGTTCTCAACCTGTGGGTCCCCAGATGTTCGTGGACTTCAGCTCCCAGAAGCCTTGAGCATTGACCATAGTGGCTGGGGCTTCTGGGAGCTGAAGTCCACGAACATCTGGGGACCCACAGGTTGAGAACCACTGATCTAAACCAATATTGTCAATTTTGACTGGCAGTATTCCTCCAGGCTTTCAAGTATGATTCCCAGTCCTACCTGGAGATCTCTGGGTGGTATTATCTCAGGGGGTGATTTCCCTTCCAAGTATAACCAGACACAACTCTATATAACTTCTAAAATTAGATAAAATTAGGAATATTCAGGTGGTATGATGACGTTTAGATAAAAAGAGAAAGTGAAAAGGTCTTTGACCGGTGCCAAACTAACATCATAGTAGACAAGTATCCATGGAGAGGCCATTTTCCAGTCAGGGTGCCACCACTGAGATGGCCTTTTCCCTAGTTATCAATGCACCATAGCCTGAATAGCAGGGGAACCCATAGGAGGGTCTCCTAGCTAGATTTATGAATGAAAATATGTGGCAACAGCAAGTATCTTGATTGTAAGCCATGAACCAAAAATAGCACTTGATACTGAGCCTAGAAAGAAATCAGGTGGCAATGTGATGGGAGTTATAGAGCAGAGAAAGGCAAAGAAAATGTAAATGGGCTAGAGAAAGTGCTTCATGATAAATAGTCACAATTTTGGGGGCTTTTTAGCTTAAAAAATGGCAGAGTAAGGAAGACCATGATGTGGAGGAAACAGACAGAGAAAACAAGTCCTTAATATCAGTAACCAGGATTGCCTGAGGAAGCTAAATGGTGGGAGATGCAGGAGAGATAAAGGAACTACTTGGTCCCACAGTTCACAGTTAAACTGTGGAAAACACTGCCATAAGACATTATGATAGCTTCCAGTTTAGATGTCAAATACATGGAGAATGAGGCTATCAATTTGTGCTAGTCGTGATCACAATATATTATCTTCGGTACAGGTAGTGGTACACTTCTGTATACCAATTGCTAGGAAGCATGAGTAAGAGACTATTATTACACTCATGTTCTGCTTGTAGGCTTCCTTTAAGCATCTGATTGACTGCTGTGGGAACCCAATGCTGAACTAAATTTGCCTTTGGTCTGATCCAGTATTGGTCTTATATTATTATGCTGAAGCACTGGGGTGATATTATAGCAACAGTTATAAAAGCAAATCAGTGTATGCTGAGCTATCAGTGAAAGCATGCAGGTGGGTGGGCAGCCAATTTCAGACCCCAATCTTTTCACCTATTTAGTAGTAATATTTCAGTATTATGAAGGAAAGTGGTGGCTCGTTCAAAAGCATGGCAAATGGCTATTTTAATGTGAATACTCAGATTGAACGAGTATATGAAAATAGAAACATTGGAACTGCGGTGAAATCTTTATTCTTAGTCTCAGCTCAAGGAGATGCATTAAATCTGTGGGATTTATCTATGTGTTGACTTACCATGCAGCAGTTGATGTAAAGAGTCTACTCTAGTTGAGAATTACCAACAGAATTTGGGCCTTGATTAGTAAAGAGACAATACTACCATGATACTGTTTCTTCTTTTGCCAAAATGTCAACAAAATATTGGCAGAGATTTGAGAATAATTGAAAAAAAAAAAAAAAAAAGGCCAGTGGTCTTAACAGTTCATGCTGGCTAAGGTATGAATGGATGTCATTGCATTGTTTGATCTAAGTGTTCATACAAGCCTCTGTTGCATGGCCAAGTTACGATGGATGCTAACATAAAACTGCAGCCCTAAGCGTACTTAACCTAGATGTAAATTCTGTTGAAACAAATGGATTTATTTCTAAAAAACAAAGTTAAAACCATGCTGGAAGTCCAAGGGCTCCTCAGAGTGTGCATATAAGGCAATTATAGTGCTCTTTGTTTAATGCCTATGAAACCAAGACAGTAATTGTTTGTTGTATGTAATTGTTGTGAAAATTAATGTGTGTAGTAGGCAATAAAAATGAAGCGCTCTATGACTCTTAAGTGCTATTAAAACAGGTGTTATCATTTGGAACCACACTGCTATTCTTCTACACTTATGGACTATCTTAAAAATAAGAATTTATGGAATAGCCTGTGGTCCTCACCTGTTTTTCCTCATTCTCTCCAAAGCACGTGACACCACAAGAGGTTCAACTTTACCATGGAAAACTTTGTTGCTGCTTAATCCGGATCCATTTTCCCCCCAGTATATATAATACAGCTTCATTTGGTCAGCTAGCCTGATATGAGTGAATAAAAATATGAATAAATTGTAATGGGGAGGAAGATTGCCACATAATCTGCTTTTCAACCTGTTGTTGGAAATATAGGGTATACAGTGTATTTAATACAGAAATGAAATATAAATAACTAGAATGGTCTTCTACATGCTTCTGAAAAGGCTGCTCCTGATAAGAAGCAAAAAAATAAAAATAAAAAGAATAACAAAGTAAAAGAACTAAATAAAATAAAATAAAAAGAATAACTAGAATGGTCTTCTACATGCTTCTGACAAGACTGTTTGTGACAAGAATTTCCTGTGCTTATTGTAAGCTTCTGAGAAATCTTATGATATGGGCAAAATGTAAATATTTTAAATGAAAAAATAAACCTTGGGTGGTGATTTAGGCCCTTTGTCTCATAGAGGTTAGCTCTCCATTTTGAAAGCCTATCCATTCTAATCTAATACTCCTACAGAGAGCAATTCCTGAAACTGCAGTTCCCAAGGTACCCTGAATGCCTCTCTGCACTGCAGCATTAAACTGATTTAATCCTCAGTTCTTCTCTACTGTGTCTACCAGACTACCCTGTAAGTACCTTGCCAAACTACAGATCCCATTGTTCTTTGGATGGAGTCATGATGGTTAAAGTGCTTATGATACTGATATCAATGTGTTGTGAATATAAACCTTAAGCTTACTTTAAAGATAAGGAATTATAAGAAGGGGGAGCAGCAACTCTAAAAATTAATATGAACAACTCCTGGATGGCAGGCATTTGGTCAGTTGGTCCCATTTGTTTCCTGTTAAGGTGAGATGTGCTGTATTTCCATTTAAATCACCCCAATCACTTTGGAATATGTACCTTTGCACCAATGGCCCCTAAGCCTCTTGTCCTCTTGTCCAAATGTCCTAAATTTGAAGCCTGTTGGAAGGTAATCTAAACATGGCAGTGGACTGAAAGAAGTTTAAAACAGGAGGAAAAGAGATGCCAGTGTGACAAGTGTACCAAATAGCAAGTGTAAGCATATTGGGGAGGGATCAGTGATAGAGCATAGGCTTTTCCTACAGAAGACCCTAGGTTCAACCCCAACTTCTTCAGTTTAAAAGGATCAGGTAACATCTGTTGGGGAATATTTATGGATGTTACTCCTTTGTCACGAAGAGATCCACTGCCAGATATATTGCATCACTCAGGGCAAGACTGACAAATACGGTGGATAGTTTTCAAAGCTCTTGTCCTCTGACAGTGGTTCATTACCATTTCTGAAGTGGCTGTGTGCCCTAAAGGAGGACAAAGGACAATCATCTGCTTCAAAGATTGGAAAACCATTGGCCCTGTAGGAGTTTTGGACTGTAACTGCCACCATCCCTTACAACTGGCTATGTTGGGTAGGGCTTGTAGGAGCTGAGATCCAAAACACCAGAAAAAGCAAACGTTGTCTACATCTGCTCTGTTCTCATAAAAGATAACTATCTGTTTTGAAGGCCTGTCTGCTGCCTCTTGTTTGAAGAGCCATAAGAAAAGAGAGCAGGGCCCTTGAGCAATCCAGCAGCACTTAAGAGATAAATAACAGGCCTGAGCAGGTGTATAGGTCAACTAGTCACAAGTTTCCCTTGTATGGTAGGAAGTATTATACTTATATTTGCATTTTTTTTTTTTGCAAAGTTCAATTGTATAAATTGGCCACAGCAAATTTTATGTAAATCTTTCCCCCATTTCCCTCGTTTTGAAGAAACATTCATTCATTTGCTCTTTGAAGGGGAATAATGTGGAGTAATGCATTAGAGAATCAGCGTGGTTTATGGTTTGAGTGTCGGATTAGGACCCTGGACACCTGGGGTTGCCTCCCCTCTCAGTCATTGAAACCTACTGGGTGACCTCAGTTGTGTCACACAGCCCCCAGAAAACCCTGTAATAGATTGGCCTTAGGGTTGCTATAAGTTGGAACGGATGTGAAGACACACAACAGCAGCAGGAACAACAATAACAATGTGTTAGGCATTCTATGTTTTCATTGTTCCCCAGAAGTTCCATTAATTCCAGAAATTTCCAGGTTCTACTTTATTTTCATATCACATTGGTTCTCCCAAAGCGTATTACCTCTGTAGGCCAATACAGTTGGCCCTCCACATTCACTAGGGTTAGGGGCACAGGACCCCCGCAAAAGTGAAAAATTGCAAATATCAAAATGTGTGTGTGTGGTAAGGGGAAAGGGGGTTGAGGCATGGGTGGGGAGAGTAGGCACTCAGGGCCCAAACCAAGCCAGAGAGAGGAAAGGGTTGGCATGGTGGCCCTATATTTCCTCTCTCTTGCCCATCGCCTGCATTGAGTGTATGTGGTGCATTGCGAGAAGGTTTGTGGTATGGAAAAATTGGGCTACGAGCTGTTCTGAGCTGGCCAGACAGTGGCTGGTGAAGGAGAAGGAGGACCGGAGGCAGGTTTTTAAAGAGCTTCACGGTCTGATCAGAGCCACCAAGAGGGAAGGTTCCACCAAACAAAAAAGTGCTTGAGGTGGGGGGGCAGGGGTGGAGAAACTTGCAAATAATCAAATCCGTTAATGCCAAACCCATAAATGTGGAGAGCTGACTGTAATTCATTTTGCTTTGAAGAAAGTTGCTTGCTATGATAAGATGGCCAAGGCTTATCCTCACAACTTACTGTCAGAGTGTTGTAGTCTCACTAGGTCTTGTTCTGCTCAGACTGTTTGTGGTAAGGACCTTAGCATTTTAGGTTCACAACCAGTCTCTTCAAAGAGCTTTCAACATTGAGTATATTGTTTTGTAATTTTAAATAAACATACTCCAGTCTATTGGAATTGTATTTCCTTTCTTGTTTTCCCACATGCTCATGAATGTCATATTACTTCAGGAAGCCACCTCCTTTGCTATCAGATGAGCGTACAGTCATTTTCCTTTTCCTCAGAAGCATAATAGCCATTTTTATCAGTCCTCAGTCATTTGTTTCCAATTAATTTGCAATGACAGAAATACAGCTTGGCCAGGAAGTAGAACTGTGGACTTCTTTTTGAAAACAGAGGACAGCTGGAATTGCCAGGAAAGATACTGATAAGTCTTGAATCCCCAAAGTAGATATTGTTACGTGACATTTATATTTTTAAAAGTAGGATATGCAACAAGATACGCTCCTGTTCACGTCTGGAGCCCAGCCACTAGCAGGAGGCATGGAGTCTTGTTCAGGCAATGCCCAGTGAGACACTGTGAGGCATAAAAACAGGCACTGTTGGAAGGCACCTGGAGGAAGGATAGGATGATAGCAACAAAAGTGTTTCTGCCAAGGTAGGCAGGATATTAAGCAAAGTGTCAGCCCTAGCGGAATGCATAAATTCTAGCAGTGGTCCAGTCATGCCAGCTATTGATTGATCCTAGTTCTGTGCTAGAATGTCCTTCGCTTTCAAGCCTGTAGCAGGTCTTTCTACACACACAGTTCCCTACTCCAAATCTACCTTCTTCTCTGAGTGACCACACTGATTTGCAAAGTCTTCCTTTGACCAACTGTCCTCTTTTTGAGACTGTCTGCATGTGGAAAAAAATTGCTGATGAAAGGCTTCTCCAGTGTTTGCAGCACGACTGTGGCATAGTATGGCTTAGTTGACACTGTGTCCTCAACTTCAGTGTACCTGCTTGAGAGAATCAGGGAGGCAGACAACATCATCTGATTTGTATAACACTGAAAGCTTTCAAGATGAAAGTTCAGAAGAAAAGGCCATTGGCATATACCGTTTTTCTTTTTTAAAAATAACTGAACACTGTATAAATTCATGCTTTGTGAACCATAGTTTTAGTACTGATGTTGCCATAAATAGTACAAAGTCATGGGGTTATACAACTTAGTTTCAGCTTGGAAAAAAATATTCCTTTTCAGACTGCAACTCCCAGAGTCTCCCACTGAGCATGGTCAGTGTTCATGCTGGTTGGCACTCTGGAAGACATAGTGCAAACAATTAGAAGTTCCACGCTCTGCCTAGAGCAGTGGTTCTCAACCTGTGGGTCCCCAGATGTTCGTGGACTTCAGCTCCCAGAAGCCCCAGCCACTATGGTCAATGCTCAGGGCTTCTGGGAGCTGAAGTCCATGAACATCTGGGGACCCACAGGTTGAGAACCACTGGCCTAGAGCAGTGGTTCTCAACCTGTGGGTCCCCAGATGTTCGTGGACTTCAGCTCCCAGAAGCCTCAGCCACTATGGTCAATGCTCAGGGCTTCTGGGAGCTGAAGTCCACGAACATCTGGGGACCCACAGGTTGAGAACCACTGGCCTAGAGTGATGAACTGAACATATGTAATGCCTATCTTGGGTATCTCCTTTATTCTTGTTCCATATGTAATGTTTAACTTAGATAAATTGGAATAGGAGGGAGTCAATTCCATTAGTTTTATTCAGCTCATTTTTGCAGGTTTTATACTCTTTTTCTAGTCTGTAGGAGTATTAATATTCTATGCTTCTATTTTCATTGATGTCATTTGCCCCAAGAGCTTGTTTAATCAGAAGCCTGGATAAAACTGAATAAAACAATTTAAAAAAAATGTCTGAAAACATCTTTTGTAGACAAATGAGGCTGGTTGAAATCTCCAGAACTGACTTCAGTATTCCCACTTAGGTACATTTGATTTTCCACATTAATCTCTTGGAGGAAAGTCTCCTGGTCATAACAGTATTACATAAAAATAAACAGTTTATGCTTTAATTGTCCCGTGGATTGTTAATTTCTTCATCCCAGTGAAAACTCCACCCTTTCAATATGATTTTGAACACAGAAAAACTGCACAAGTTCTCATGTATTTAAGCATGCTTTTTAAAAAATCAAGAGAGAAAAATACCAACCCACAATGACTATTGACTAACACGCTGTAAAGTCTTTTTTTCTGCAAAGATATATTTTTTTTACTCAGCATAGAATTCCCATGTATTTGTACAAGCGTCTCCGTACTGCTGTCAGAGACTGACTCATAACAGGAGCGCCATCAATGTAAGAGTGGTGAGTAACATCAAGGCAGACTTGTCAAATGCAGAAGTGGTAACCTGACAGAATGGAGCTGTAGCATTGTTGTTTTTCCATTAAGAGGGGCTGTTTCAAGCCTTAGAAAACATCTACAGAGAAAGCACTGTTCTGCAGATAATGTGGATTTTTTAGTATATCACGTATGGAGTTATACTCCTCGCATTAAGAGCAATTATTTATGTTGCTTGAATCACTGGCAAGGTACTGCAAATTGAATTTGGACCTGTGTCATTTTAAATGCAGCTAATTTTTTTTTTATTGTGAAGGTATGACATCTTTTAAAGAATACTGCATAAAGTCTCTTCCGACCTCTTGCAGTGGAGCTCAGAGCTTTTTAATACTAAGGAACTATTTGCATATTCACAGGCAAACCTCATTCTTGTATTATTACAACTTGACTTGGGAAAACATTAATAAGTCTGAATTCTAATGTGAATGTTTCAAACAATAATGATTTGCTGGCAGTGTTCACAAAATTTTGGTAACAAGAATGTCTTTTTAGCAGTGGTGTTCTAGTTGTAGAATTGCTGTTTTCTGAGAGACTTGCCTCCTGTGTGGTCTTTTATGACACTGGCCAAAGGCCTGGTTATTTTCTCTGCCTGTTCGTTGTCCCCCCAGCAGATTTGTTGTACTACTCTTACCCGTTTCTGCTTTTACTCTGATGCTCTTTTCAGCTTCCTTTTGATGCTCTTGTCTGTTTGTATTGTACACTGCCAAGATAACTTTTGGTAATGGGTGGTATAACACTGCAGTAAATAAATGAAGATGTGACACTGGAATTTACCTTTTGTTTTTGTTTCTATTACAATGACATTTCCTGTTTAAACTATTGCAGAGCAAGAGTTCAACAGAAATGATAAAGGAACTCTTCCTCTCTGAAGAAAATCTCAAGGAAACATTGTTTTAAAACAAGCAGAACATGGTTATTCAGACCTATAAATGGCTCTTTTCAAATGGAACAGGGATTTCATTTGGGTTTTTATTTCCTTTGACTTTTCTGTTTATGTCTCTGCGAAAGTTAACTTTTCCTCCCCAAATGTCCATAAAATTGACATTAATTCCACATAATTCCATATAAACTGAAAGTTGCTTTCATTTGGGAATATAACCAGCTCTAGTCTTCTAGATACAAATTCTTCCTAAAAGCTATCAGGTGCTGTTGAAATGCAATTCCCAGAAGCCCTAGCAGGCTACTTGATGGTAAGAGATGATGAGAGCTGCAATCCAGCAACGTCTGGAGAGCCACATGGACACCTAATCTATCTGAGTGACCATTGGCAAGTCACACTCTCAGCCTTAAAGCCAGTGGCAAACCTCCTCTGTACAAGTCTTGCCAAGAAAACCCTGTAATGGAAATGACTTGAAGGCACCCAACAACAACACAGCAATCTATTACCTGTGATAATATGCAGTCCAGTATGTATTATCACTAGTAAGGTTTCTTTGGGAGCCTAAATACCCTAAAGGCATCAAATCCTGTCTGATCTTGGAAGCTAAGCAGGGTCAGTCCCAGTTGGTACTCAGATGGGAGACCGTCAATGAACAGCAGGTACTTTTAGGCTGTGTTTCACAAGAAGGAACTGGCAAATCCACCTCTGAGTATTCCTTGCCTAAGAAAACCTTGTGAAATTCATGGTGTCACCATAAGCCTGCAAATGCCTTGAAGGCATGTACACACACACACACACAAGGCTTCTGCGATAGATCCCAGGTAGAAATTGTCAGCTCTCTGTGCTTCATTCCTTCCTTAGCTAGACTTGAATTTCTAAGTGGTGCCTGCTGCAGAAGAACAAAAGTGCTGACCTGCAGCAGTCTGTATGTTAGGTCGGCTGCAGTTTGTGGATTGTGGTCTTGAAATTAAATATGCATGCATTCTGGTGCAGCACACCCATCTAGTCTTAAAAAGACTGTGTCGTGAGCAAGGATACACGCATTAATGATGACTAGTCACTCTGTGCATACCTATTGAGGATCTAAATTGTAGATATTTTGAAAGCTCTTTACTGCTGAAAATGCTTCAAAAATCTGCAGGTGTTTTTATCCATGTGTTTATAAAGGAACAATTACCAGGTTGCTAAGCAGAAGTGAAAGGAGACTGAACAGAGGAAGGGAATTTTTTAAAAAATGACATTTTGAAAGGGTGGAGGGAAAAGAAAATGGAAAAAAAAGTTTTGTTGTACCCCTTGGCAGAAATAAGTTGCAAAAGGTTCCAGAAGACTTATTGTGATTATGCAGAAAACACTTCTCACATATTTTCAGTCATAAGGGTTTGAATCCTATTACTCGTTTCAGCCCGCCATTTATTTACTTAATTTATTGGCAACAATTTTATGCACCTTCCAGAATGCATGTTTCTAAGGCTGTTCACACAAAATGAAAGGGACAGAAATGTAAATACATATAAAATTATGAAACATTTTAGCAGAACATTTTAAAAACACAGGATAAGCTCTAGCTAAATCTATCCTGGCACTATGTCTTCCAAATGAGAGAACAGACAAGCTACCGTTTGAGAATCTAATAGCAATGCAGAGTTGGAAAATGCCCCCGAACTATAAAGCTGATCTTTAGGATAGAGAACAACTCGGTCTAGGGCAAACATTTTCCAAAATGGACTTACTGTGTTGTAGACGTTCTACCAACTACCTTGCGATTAGATTCTGCATTAGGCTGGATTAGGATGAATAAATTTAAGACTTAATTCTATAAACTTGTTCGAAGAAATGGCTAGAACACCTGAAATTGATGAAAAAGAAAAAGAAATAGATCAGGGTATCTTGACTATACTATGATGTTTCTCTCCGTGCCTCTGGACAGCTTCCCCAGCAGTTTTGGGATATGTATGGAAGGCACAATTGAACCTTATAATTTCCATTAGGATGAGTAAAATGTGTTTATACCTTCTCCTGGGATGAGCCATCCAGGAAGAAGCAGAAACACATTGAAATGTCTCCCCACTCCAACCTAGAGGATGTGCCAAAAGGTGCCATATTTAACAATATGCACCAAGTTGCCCAGGAGAATAAATAGGATCATTCGTACATCTCAGCTAAGTTCTTTTAGTATAGGTCCTTGACTAGACTGGTCATGACATCTATGCCAAACCCAGGCTTTATTAAAAGGGATCCAGACCAGCCTTCACCAACATTATGCCTGTGCTGGGAATGATATTCCAAGCCACCAAGTTGTGGAAGTCTGAGCAACGTTACTGAAGACTTCATGGAGTTACGCAAATAATTATTTTTTTTACCACAAACCTCATCCAGAAACATGAGACTGGCACTATAATATACTGTATGTTCTTACCCCTCAGCCCTGAAAAAGGCATGTTCATTCTTTACTTTCATATCATCTCTGTTGTATACATATTTAATTCAACTTAATTATAAATTCTGACATTATATTAATTTTGGAAAGCCCAGAGCTCAGCTCTGAAGGAGTTTATTCATGAGAGAGTTAAAACAGTCTTTAGCTGTTTCTATTAACAAAAACAAAATACTGTCTGGCTTTATGGAACCAAGTTGTTGCCCCTCATTTGCCTTAAGGGGCTATGAGTCTTCTTCAGTATGTTTACTTTCCATCCTTTTGCAAGCACACTGCTTCATGGTTTATGTGAATAACTTTGCAAGAGAGGAAACAGCCATTAATCAATGTTAATTCAGTGGGTAATTAAGCCTGTGACCTTTGACTTCTCATCATTAGCTTCTGGGTGCAGGGAAGGATTTCACCAGAACATCTGTTCACTGTCAATCCCCCAAGCTGCCTTTTATTTACAAAGAGACTTAGCCTTTATCTACTACCAGACAAACATATACGCTCTGTAATGAGACTGGCTAATAAGCTGTCTGAGCTAGTGCTGTCTTAACCCAGAGACCCAGGGCAAGAGCAAACAAGGGCCATCTCTCTGTCAGTAAAGAAAAGTCCAGTATGAGGAGATTTTGGTTTGCTGTAGTTTTTGGCTATTAACTGGTTTCCGTAGAACAGTCTGTTAATGGAGGATTCTGTGTTTTTATCCTCATTGTTATGCTTTTAAATACTTTTAAACTCTGTTACATTAGTGTTGGGAGAAAGGTGGAATATAAATAAGTAAATGTTTAGAAATAATCTGCATCAGGTTATAAAAACACACACTGTGCCAGGTGAACTCAGTAGTGAAGAGATACTCACAAGTGGCACACAGTGCCGTCAAACTTTTCTGCCTCTGTTCCCCAGTAACTGGTGTCCAGGTGAGCTATAGGCAACAACATTTTATAGGGATACAAACCCTGTTTGGGTGAATACTTGGGAGGTAAAAGTTGGATATGCATGAAAGGGCTAACGCCCAGCAGCCCTCATGCTGTGACCTTTGTGTGTTGAGTACAAAAGTCTGAAGGGAGTTCAACAGTTTTGGACCAGTATGGCTTAGAGGCCTTCCTGAAATCAAGATGCCTTGATGAGAGATCCCAGGGGCATGGAAGCTTCAAAGCATATTCACCTGAAGGCCAGTTGAAAACTACTTCAGGCTTTCTTGCTGTAAATGTGGAAAAGGCAGAATGAAGGAGATAAGGACAGTGTTGCTTGAGATACTGGGAGCAGGGTAAGCAGGCGCACCACAAGGCCTACCTCCAAGTTTAGGGTCTCACATTAAAGCTGAAATTGAACAGGGCTAAATGAGGTGGTGGTGGAGGTGGAAATCTGTATGCTGTGTTGTAAAAGGCCTACCTTTGTATTATAACTGTGCTGTAATATTTGACAGTCATCCTTAACACACACACATGCAGACACACACAGAGAGAGAGAATATATCAATAATTAAACACTGAACCTTTAAGTTTCTTTCTCTGTCCCTTCAGTATATTCTCACCTATCCACTATTAACACCTCTATTTTGTACAAACCATAGTCAGGATGTAGCCCACTGAGAGGCTCTTCAGTGGTTTAACACAGTATAAAGAGCTCTGTCCAAATGCTGAGACTTTTTTAATGAGACATAGAGAGATAACCACATTCTAGTAGTTCAAATGCCACATAGTGCAGCTGAAACCGGAGCCATTAAGCCCATTCAGACATCTTCCAGCCCAGGAGGCACATCATGTGTTTTTATCACTTTGGGGGTAACAAAAGCAGTGATGGAGTTCTAGACGGCCTTCTAACATGAAATGACAGCTTAGCAGTAGGAATCAAGGCAGCTTTTGAAAAACGTTCACTTTCACACCTATGCAATTACTACCCTGAAATCCTTCCTTTCAGCTTTTAGTCCAGCCAAACAATTTACTTTGTCTTGGCTTTCTTGGTGCATTTTGTCCTTCAGGTCCTTGTGCAGTTGCACGCACGCACGCACACAAATACACATACACCTGTCCTGCCGAATTGCATTTGGAGCAAGTAAGCGAGAATGGCTTCAAGATATAGGCTGCAAGCTGGAAAGGTCAGGCAGATGAAAGCAGTTGATTGGAATCTTTAACATAAAGACGTCACAGGCAAGCAAGAGAGTGCCACTCTATTACGCTCGGATGCAAGCAAATGAGTCATCAAATGATGCTGCTGTTTTTGTAGGGCAAGAAATAGAAGGGGAGAATCCATTGGCTGTATGGTGCACCAATCATGCTGGTGTAACTAGGGAACTTTTCAGCCCCCCCGCCCCCCCCCAAATCTTTACAGTAATGTATGTTCAAAATACACCATTCTTTTCTTTTTAGCTGCTCAGAGTAATTACGTCCTATTTTTCTCCCCTGATAGCAACTTTTCTTTCCATTTTATTTGTAACCTCATTATACTGCATTGCTTTTGCTTAGCATTTAATGCTTGTAATGGTTCTTCTATATTTTCCATGCTGTTGGGAGTAAAGGAGTATGTAGATTACCAAATATGATAAGGCTGCTGCAGTCAACTGTTTAGTACTCTGGTAACTAATGTTTATACAGTGCTGTGAATTCCCTTGGGAGATTTTACGACCAGTGATTAAGTTTTTTTAAAAAACTGTGAAATTCAAGACAAGGCTCAAAACACCAGAGGATGACAGATAAGATTATTTGTTGGGGAAATAAAACAATGTGTCTGTGTATATCAGTAGATAGAAATACAAAGATTTTGAAAGGTTTAGGATGGAATTTCATGGAGAATGTCCTTGCAAACAAACTCAGACAGGAAGGTAAAATGATATATTTCTTCTGTAAAAAGGAAAGCAGGGGATGGATGTGGTGACAAGACGGTAGATGGAACATTCAGAGGGACTAAGAAGAAAAATAAAGGCATACAAATGAACTTGGGCTGGAGACGGGAATAATTCATTAGATTGCTGCTTAAACAGGTTATTCCTCCCCAATCTGAAAGTGTTTCTGCCCTTGGAGACTTCTACAAGTCTGTTCTGGAAATGAATCTGATGAACTTTTCTTACTTTGATTTAGGAATGCATTGATCAACAGAAATTCATGGTATTATGGTATGATTAATAGACTTAATATAGGCATGACTTTGCTGTCTGTGTGTTTGGTATTTTTACACCACCTTTCAGTAAAAAGCACTAGGCAGTCTACAACCTATCAAAAGCAATAAAATCATCATCATCATCATCATCACCATCATCAAAAGCAGAAAATTTGCTCAAAAATAACTTCAAGGATTAAATTTGAAAGACATATCTTGACACCTTCCCTAAAAGGAGATCAAAGGAGGACTGATCATAGTTCCAAGGAGAGTAAAGTTTAGAATTTGGAACAAAGTTCTTTCATATATGCCTGTCAAGTAAGTTTCTCTAACTGGCAGTGTCTTCAAAACTGACCACAGTTGCTCACCCCTACTTAAACCAACACCCTGAACTGAGTTGAGAAAACAATTGACAACCAGAGCAGATCTTTTGGTATCAGGGGAATAGCATCCCTATACCATGCATGGATCCTGGCTGCCACATTTTATATTATCTAAAACTTCCAAATACTCTCCAAGGGCAAAGCCACCCAGTGCACTGCTGTCAAATTTAATGTAACCAAGGCATGGCCAAATCTATTTGACTTGCTGTTAGTGTACTTGATGCAGTTATGCAAATTCTGCTACCACCACCTGGAAATCCAGAAGCAGCACAAAGTCAAGGAATACTGGCAAGCTACGAACCTGTTCTAGCAGGGGAAGTGAAGCATTTCCAGAGGCCCATTTGCACTACGCAATTACAGTGCTATTATTCCACATTAACTGCCATAGTTCTATCCTATGGAATCCTAGGATTTATATTTGGGGGAGGGTACTGGAGCTGTGAATTCTAAACTCCTCTCCCTAAATTGCCAATCTCAGGATTCTGTAGGATGGGACTAAGGCAATTAAGGTGGAATAACAGTGCTATAATTTTATAGTGTGAATGGGCGCATGAAATGGTTGAATCTCAGCTTCTAAACTAGGCGTGGGGCATCTTCATCTTGTCTGAGTTTAATCTCATTTTGATTACATGTTGGGATTACATCTCAGTTTAGTGTTAGCCAGATGATTATCAAGCAGAGGCAACGTTTAAGAATATTCACTGCTTCCTTGGTATTAAACAACAAGGTATAATAACACTGTCATCAACACTGTCATCAATCAAGTGGTGGACTCAGATTACCTCTCCCAGCTGCTTCCTACAGGTTAGTGGATGCAATACCAGAGCCTTAAGGTGCAGGATGAGTTCCAGAAAAGACAGCAAAGCAAGATAAGAACCTGCTGCAGCTACACACAGCAATGAGTCGCTCAGACTATTGGGCTATCTTAGCTCCTGTGTTTTGTAAGCCTAAGTGTGCAGACAGTAGCCTCCCACTGCAATATTTAACCTAAGCTGGGTTTACCAGAGAGACAGTTCACAGGTGGCTCAAGAGATAAGGCACCAAGTTCTGACCGCTGCGTCCCCAATTTGACACACACACAAAATACACACCAGTCTTTATAGCACATGACTGCTTTGTGCCATGCATGTGGCTGGCTGTGTTTCAGCTTGCCACTCTGTGCACTTTTGGAATGATAAGATTAAAAATTGCTTTAAAATTGCCAGGGTTCATCACATATAATCATAACACAGAAGCCACCCTCACCCATTATATTATGATGCTGAAAACAGTTTTCTTTTTAATGATGTGTGTATACATGAATATAACAAACCACAGCTGGGATGTGTTTGAGATGGAAAAATAAAAATGGAATATAGAGGTTTTTTTAAAAAAAAATAATCTCAGTATAATTTTCTTTTCTTCTTCAGGAGGTGGAGGAAAGCGCAAAGGTAAAAGCAAAAAATGGAAGGAAATCCTGAAGTTTCCTCACATTAGCCAGTGTGAAGATCTTCGAAGAACAGTAGGTAAGGACTGTTTTCTTTGAGTTTTTTAAATGTCTTGATGAATAGTCTTGGGCTGCCAGTTGTCCTTAGCTGGCCAGGCAGCTGGTAGATGAGGAAAGGAGGAGAAGAGACAGGGCTGCATGGCCTGAACTGCAGAGAAGGAAGTTTCCCCCGGAAAAGAAGCACCTGAGGTGGGGGGAGCAGGTCTTGGAGAAACTTGCAAATAATCAAAGCTGTGAAAGTCAAATCCGTAGATGTGGAGGACTGACTATATTAATATTTGTGGTGTCACAAACAATTTTTTTTTTGTGCTGAAACTGACTTTATACAGCAATGTTATTTACTTTTACTGGGTTTCCAGAAAATGGAAGCTTCCATTTTATCTTCCTTAGGCTCCTTATAGGTTTGATGCTAACAGGAAGAAAGAAGGAGTTGGAAAAAGACAAGGGAAGAAGATGAATGGAGGGGCAGATGGACAGACAGACAAATAGATACATTGGTGCTTATTGAGTTAGTTACTAGCTGTGATATTTGTTGTGGATCTAAGATTTGTGGAAAGTGGTTTCAGATGATAAATAACCAAATCTAAGTCCCAATTCCACATTTACTTGTCAAGGGTGTATGGTACAGCATTTCATTGTTTAATCAACATGTGTCCTGCTAATTTAAATGGATCTTATAACTAGGCACAGCAGATTTATATATTTGCATTTCTTAATAATCCACCCCATTTCCTACTGCAGTGTAACCCATTTCAGGGAAAAAGTATAGCAGCTACTGGGTAGATGTAAGAAAGATTTCTGTAAAGTAGAAGCGGGAGTAAAATAAGGGAGACTAAGATTAAGGGGAAAACCAGGCCATACACATCAGCTTGATACTGCTTTGAAATTCTACTTAGTTTTAATTTTTGTACACAAAAGAACATCTTCCCAGTATCTATGTTAGTCCACTGCAGCAGAAAAAAACACAAAGGAATCTCCTGGTACCTTAAAGACTAATATGTTTCATTTGGCATAGGCTGTTTTGGGAAGCAGCATCCCAAGTTCTCCAGTGGCAGAGAGAGCTGCCAGAAGTACTGCAGCTGCCCTTGGCCATTTCCGCGCTAACCTGTTATAGTGCTATTATTCTGCTTTCAATATCCTATGGAATCCTGGGGTTTGCAGTTTAGGGAGGGGCCTCAAAGGCTTGTCTTGGATCTGCCTACCTGTTACTCCCTTCCACTCCCTTCCTCTTTCAGAAAGTACTGTCCTAGTCCCACCAGCTCTGTACAAGCAGTGGTGGCCAGGAGGAATGCAGCCACTATGTGAGCGGGCAGGTAGGAGATGTGTGTGTGAGTGTGTTGGGCTGGTGCTGCAGCAAAGAAGAGCAGCAGGTGCCACCACCACCTCCACCACGTATGTGAGCAAGAAATGATGGGGGCACCAGATGGAGGAACAGCAGCAGCTGCTCCACATGGGTGAGCAAGTGGGTGGGAAATGGAGGGGAAAGGAGATGGACAGCCAAGGTATAAAGCAGTGGTTCTCAACCTGTGGGTCCCCGGATGTTTGTGGACTTCAGCTCCCAGAAGTCCCAGCCACAATGGTCAATGCTCAGGGCTTCTGGGAGCTGAAGTCCACAAACATCTGGGGACCCACAGGTTGAGAACCACTGGTATAAAGGAAGAGCAGTGGGTGGGACAAGGAGCAGGAGCAGCTCCCTAAGAGTGACCAGGTGGTAGAAAACCAGGAGTCAGAGGAGTGTCAGATGGACACAGCAGTGAACTGAAGCAGAATGGGTGAAGAAGGGATAGGCTGAGACAACAGGGGAGACCTCCCAATAGGGGGACTAGTGTAAATTACCATTCCTGGCGTCCTCCTGCCTGAGGGAGTTGTCTCATGTTACCTAATGCTAGAGCCAGCCCTTTCACAAACTGCAGCCTCCTTGAAATGCATGGACCAGATGGCGGATTCTTATATATATGCTTGGGTGGGAGGATGTAATCAGTGGGGTGAGAGGAAACTGAGATGCTGAAAGTACAAACTTTGATAATCGGATCATTGATCAGGAGCTGGGTGGTGGAACAAACATCCCAGCATATATGAGCTGATTAACACATTTACACTGATAAAAAATTAAATAAGTCAAAGACAGTTAAACTAGAATATCTTCTAGTTAAAATAAAACATTTAATCTGCATCTGTATATATATTTTGTGCTTAATCTTTATTTACTCTGAATTTCCAACTGTGAATTAGATGACAGTGTGTCATTTATAGAACTTGCTGTGGTAGATAAATTTTTATTAACAATTTTAAAAAAACCTAAGGACAAAAACCTATTATATCACTAGAATCTCTTGTCCATGATAAAATTGCTACTGCTGTTGTTAATCCCGTATATTGCCAGCAATGTACAGAGCTGTTTTATATGGCTTCTCCCTCTGCATTTATCGTCACAAATATCCTGGAAGTTTGGTTTGGCTGAGCAATAGTGGCTACACAAAAGTCACCTGGTAAGGCATGTGATTGAGCAGGGATTTGAATTTGGACCCCTTGATTCCAAGTCAAGGACTCTAGCCATTATACTATACTAGCTTTCTCAAATCAATGTTTATTATATAAATGGTGTCAAGCCTGAAACATAATAGTGGTAAAAAAAGCTGACTGTTATTGAACTTAATTTGCATAACATGAAAATGTGCACAATATAGTTGAACAAAATATTAAACAAAATATGCAAATCGGGCTACTGGAAAATGGGTATCTGGAACACCCAGCATGTGCTGAATGCTGTCTCTTTAAGACACAAGCTGATAAGGCCTCAGCAGCATCAGGTCATGCTAGGTTTTCATTTTGAAGGGAATACTTAGAGTTTTGGGCAGAACCCAGCAGGAACAGCTAGGTCCCATTGTTTGTCAGAGTCCAGAAACAAGTTTAGACGTTTGTGTTAGCTACCAAGGAAGAATTGTTCACTTAAGCCAGGTGAGAATTGTGTAGCTCTCTAGGTGTTTTTTAGACTACAGTTCCCATGGCCCTAGCCAACATAGCTAATAGTGAGGAGTACTGGAAATTGCAGTCCAAAGACATCTGGATACCCACATGATTCCCACTCCCAATTAAGTTGTTAAATTTCTTTAAAGTCAGATGTTGCTCTGTGTTGCCTGAAGACAACTGTGTATTGTGCTGTTTCTCACATTCAGAAGTGTGCATATTAATGGTGCACATCTAGGTGTGTGCATAAGGATTTGTTTATGTCCAGTAGATGTCACAGTTTTCTTATAACAGGTCTTATGTCAGATCACAAACTCCCTTCTCCAGATTTGAAAAACAGCTTTGCACCTGGTCATATGTCACTTTTTGTTGAAGAAGTTGAAGGTAATATGCATAGAACAATTGTAAGGTCTTTATGTGAGCTGTATTAGTCTAAAAGAGGGTGACTTCCAAATGATTACCCATTGAACTGAAAGAAGGTCGGAATCTAAGTCTGCTTAATGTAAGAATATATCCATTATACCAGTGGCAGATACCACAAGAGCATTGATCATAACACCTGTAGGAATACAGGCTTGTTTCTTCATTTCAGTCCTTAGAACAGTCTCATAAATGGAAGTTAGGGTTCCCTAGATTCTCTGTCCTTGGTCTGTTTAGTGGGGGCAGCAGGTCCTAGGAGACAGGGGCTACTGGAACCTAGCATTCACTTATATCACTCTGCCAAGACCAGGATAAAAAATTAAGCCTCAGTTCCTAACACAGAGGTGTTATTGTACTAAAGTAGATTGTTCAATGCCATCATGGACTCGCTGATGGAAAAGTTGCAGCTGACACAGCCACCTCTGTTTCTCAACTGCCCTCTTAGGTTGGACTGATGTCTGCAAAATCATGTTGGTGTTTTCTTAGTGAAAAGGCTAGAATATTTATTTGTTATGTGGTTGTATAACCAGCATGGCATAATGGTTTTGGGTGTTGGAATAGGACACTGGTTGTGCAATCACATTCTCTCAGCCTCAAAAAAAGGCAAAGGCAAACCCTCTTTGAACAAATTCGGACAAGAAAACTCTGTGAAAGATTTGCCATAAGTCACCATAAGCCAGAAACGACTTGAAGACACACAACAACAACAACAACAACAACAACAACAACAACAACAACATAACAGTTAAAACTACATAGGTGAAAGCTATTTTTCTCAATCATAGATAAATATTCAATAAGTACTTTTCAATAACCCTATAATAATCCTCCATTTTCTACATATCCATAAACTTTTTCTTCCATGATAGAATGAACTTTATAGGATTATATGCAGCATTAGAGGGAGATTGAGTTAAATAACATTTGAACAGTTTTACTGCATTGACCCTAATAGTTTAAGAAATGTGTCTCATTTTATCTTAAATGGTGATGCATATGATGGAGGGGCTTTACGTAATAAAAGACAATTTTGTTTAACTATTAAAAATGAATTCCTTTCTGCTTCAAGAACAGAATCAATGAATGGGATTCCAACTTCGTCATACTTAGTATAGGCCCATCAAAATAAATGAAGCTTAAATCAGTCATAGCTGACTTAATTAATGGGGATCCAGCCCATTGGTTCATCTTCAGACAGGCATTTAAAATAATGCCAGCAGGAAGATGGAAGCAGTTGTTACTCATAACTTCTCTTGAGGCTAGAGCAAGAATAATTTTAAACTTCGGGGAGGCAATTGTAAATTTGTGGCCAGGAAAACTAATTTCAATGAGCACTGCGCTACCTTATTATTACTATTATTTCCAGTCAAGCAGTGAACAGAAGGTCAAAAGCAAAGATGAGTCCTGCTTTCAAGCTTCCAATTATTTTCTGAAAGCACTTGGTAAAAAGAACAGTCTGTAAGAAAAACAAGGGAATTTCCATGTTATCAAAGAGAGTTCAGATTAGCTCCAGATGAAGTTCCTGTGCCATTTCCCAGCCAGTAAACATGGGAAGAGATACTGATTTTGTGGTGGCGAGAAGGTTACATTTTCTTCACAGAAGCTGGCAGGAAGGCCAAAAAATCCTTTTTCACCATGGAACAAATATCATTTTGCTGGATGCTTATTTGATTCAAATACTACAGAACTAATTTTTTGGGGGGAAGTCAAAAGTCTTGTACCAGGTTTCTGTGTAATTCCACCTCTATCAAAGTACAGTTCTCCCTCTACATTTGCGGGTTTCACTTTCACTAATTTGATCATTCATGGGGTGCCTGCTTGTCTCCTATTCTCCCCCTCCTACCCCATTCCCACCCCACTTGCCTTCCTTGCCGGGGGCAGGAAGGTTCAGGGAGGGCGATCACCAGTTCCCTGCGCTCCTCCCACCTCTCCCACCGCTTCCATGGGTGCAGGTGCACCCGTGCTGGGGGCAGGAAGGTCTGAGGAGGGTGATCGCCATTTCCCTGCACTCCTCCTGCTGCTCCTGCCATCACCGTGGATGCATGCACGCAGGCACAGGCGGCAGAAAGGTCCAGGGAGGTGATCGCCAATTCCCTGTTTCCCCCGCCACCCCCACTGCCGCCGCAAGTGCAGGCAGCAGGAGGGTCTGGGGAGGGTGATCGCCAATTCCCCATACTCCTCCCACTGCCCCCGCCGCTCTTGTGGGTGTGCCTACGCGGGTGGCAGGAAAGTCCAGGAAGGGTGATCACCAGTTCCCTGCGTTCCTCCTGCCACCACAGCCAGTGCAGGTGCGCCTCACATGGAAGGTGCAGGGAAGGCAATTGCCTGTTTCCTGACTCCCTGCCCCCCCACCTGGGTGGGTGCACCTGCTGTAGGGAGGGCGCCCTATTCACGATTATTTGATATTCATGAGGGATTTGTGTCCCTATCCCTCGCAGATGTGGAGGGCCTACTGTACCTGGTCCTTCCATGTACAGCAGCTGATTAGCTTAGCAGTTTAATACTCCATTGTATATGAAGGTAGAAGGCTTCCTTTGCTCTCCAGAAGCCAGGTCATATGGCATACACAGCTTTGTCCTTCTAGGACCTTGGTGCAATCCTCATTGTTACTCCACTGCCTGAGGCAGTAGCTTTACCATGCCTCATGATAAAGTGAAACTTGAAGAGAAGCTAGACTAACGTCTACTGGTAGATTGCTGAATAATTCCTGAGTCTCAATTATTTAATAATAGCAGCAATGAAATGGCTTCACCTCCTTCCTAATTCCTACTGCCAAGAAAGCTTGTGTAAACAGAGGTGGGTTTTTATGTGCATGCAAGTACTGTGAATGCTGTTTAGTTCTGGTAGTTAAAACAAATTCCAAGGATGAGAATTCTTGAATTCTAAGAGTATGCCTGTTGCACCAGGAGGATGAACCTCAGAGTTCTAGTAGAAAAAGTGTACCTCACCACTGTGAAATCAGCAAACCCTTAAAAAAACAAACAAACAAACAAACAAACAAACAAAAACACTCTTCTTGGTGTTTGTGGGAGCTGGAAAAAAAAGACATTTGGGGTTACAGCCAGCACAGCCATGGGTGACTCAAAAATTCTACGTGTTATAGTCCACAAGAGTAACTTTTCCAGGCTCTAATGTTGCATAGCTCTTGCCTCAGATCTCCTTCTCTGCAGTGGGAGGCAATTCCTGCACCTGTCTTTGGTAAGCTTTGTGGGGTCACGAAACAACTGCAAACCAACCCTTGTTTTAATTTGATGGCCTCATTTGGTGCCATGATTCTTGCTCCCTTCTTCGTCTTTTAGTCTGAGGAAAAGGAGACAGATTTAAACCTGAAGTTTCCTACTGAGAAAATCCTGTATGTTAAGAATTGTTGGCAGGTGATTAAAAACTGTGAATTTGAATTCTAAGAAATATTAACTCTGAGAGACTTGTGTTAGTGATACAGAAGAAATCAAGTAATCAGTGAGTTGTTTGGCTCCTCTAGATGGGGCAAATGTGCCAGAAGGTTGTAATATTTGTTACTCTAGTTCTCACAGTTTTAAAAATATCCAAATGCACCTCTGTTGTTCTGGCTATTTTCTGGCAATTCCCAGCACCAGCTGCATCATTTCATTTTTCACCCTCAAATGGCTTTTTAATTCCAAGATGTGTGTGTGTGTGTGTGTGTGTGTGTGTGTGTGTGAGGAAACCCTCCTTTTTTCCTTTCTCTTTTTTTAAACATTTTTTTTTAACTTATAGTACATCAGTGTATCAATGAAGTGGCACTTTTGTGCTATAGTACTATAACACTAAATTTAAAAAAATAAATAAATCAGGAGATTTGCGTTTCAGGTTATAGGACCACCTCAGCAAACTACACTGCATTTTTTAAAAACCTTTGGAATAGCCCTAGTGCAGATCCAAGAAATTGCTGTAGGTCAGAAGAACGGAACAAATTGACATGGAGGCAACAGCAACCAGCAAAACTTGGCAAAATCAAACAGCTACCATATATACTTGCATACTAAGTCAACTAGCATACTAAGTCAACTTCATACATAAGTCAAGAGCAGGTTTGGGGGCCAAAATTATAGATTTTGATATGACCTGTGGGTAAGTCAAGTGTCATTCCGTGAAGAGGGGAGAGCACCAGCACCAGCACCAGCACCACCTCATGGGGCCAGTTGCCCCTGGCTACTGCCATTTTCCTACCCAAGCATTCAAAAAGGACTTTAACCATCCAGAGATGGGAATGGTTCCTTTTTTTGATAAAAGTTAAAGTACAGCATTAACTCTTATCAAAAAAGGAATCATCTTCTCTGCGGAAAATGGCAAAAGACAAGAGCTTAGTCTGTCTCAGCAGAACCTAAAAGAAACACCAACCCTCCACAATCCCAGCATTCCCTTTGAGGGGAATACCATTTTCCCATCCAGGCATTCAAAAACATGAGAAGTGCACTGTGGCAGAGAAAGGAGAGGAGGTCAATACTTCTTTTAGGTTTTCCTGGGATGGATTAATCTCTTGCCTTTTACCATTCTGTTTAGAGGAGAGGATGGTTCCTTTTTTAAATAAGAGTTAAGATACAGTAATTACATTGACCCTGTGGATGTTAGCCTAGGTTTCGTGGGACACTTTTTTTGACTAAAATTTTTAGACTTATACAGGGGTATATAGACTTATACATGGTATATATCATGTGAATTCACATTTCATCAGACCAGTCTGGAAGAGTCCTTCATTATAAGCTGAAGAAAAATATAATAAACTAAGGCCATTTCCACACTACACTGTTATATTGCTATTATTCCACTTTCAACATCCTATAGAATCCTGGGTTTGCAGTTTCGGGAACGGTATTTAGAATTCTCAGCCAGAGAGCTCTTGGGCCTCAGTAATCTCCAAACTCAGAGTTCTACGGGATGTTGAAAGTGAGATAATAGCACTATAATAATGTAGTGCGGAAATGGCCTAAGATGATCAATCTTTAGTCCCTTTATAGTCTCGGCCCCCCTCCCCCACATTGTTTGTTCTAACTTTTCTTATATCCTGGAACAGTCTCTTCTTGTAACTAAGTTGTGATACAGAATCCTCTTTTGGGATGCATTTGGCACCCAAATTGTTTATAAATTGGAATATGATCCCAGAATTTCAGTGTAAACTTGCTAGATATTGTGGCATCCCAGAACATAGTTAACATGCTCAGATGGCCTATCCTGTGCCCATGGTCTTAACAAACGCAGTACACTTCCCTTCAGGTGCATAACTGACCTGTTAAGTGCCGCTTTTTAAGGAAACACACTATCCTGGGGATGTGGGGTTAGTAATTGCTTTTCCTGCTCAATGTGTCTTTGATATTTAACACAGCACTAGAGAGGGCCAGGTTGCAGGCTAACAGTCCCATTGATTGGGCCTCATTCTGTAAGTCCATTTCCCAATCCTTAACTGGACGAGAGATCCAGTAGAAAGTTCTGCTGCCAAAACAGTTTGTTTCCCCCCCGATACTTAGCTTGTTTCTTTGCAGTGATCAGAAATTACTAAATTGGGGAAATTGTCAGTCCTCCTAGTTCTGCTTCTCCTAATTCAAACAAATGTCCCCAGCACCTTTATAAATCTTCTAAACAACTAAGTTATTGTGTAACATCTTCCATATTGCTTGCACTAATGTTAAACTGTGACTAAAGACACTGTTCTTTAGCTATTTTTGGATCTCTTCTTTTAAAATACTTGAATCTCAAAATTATTTTCTTTGAACACTGTCCCAGCATTGGACAAAATGTGGAGTGTTTTCTGCCATTTCTGTCTCTGGGTATGTCTGATTTATTGCAACGCATGGAATTAAATGAAAAATGTGTTATTTTCTTCATACCATCAGAGGAAAACAAGCCATTTTATGCATCTACAGAGGCTGAAAACACTGAAAGATGTACAGTGCGTGTACTTGACAGCTTCCAGGACTTTAAGGGGCCACAGGGGAAATGAGCTGAAATGATCTCAGCTCATATTCTATTTACAGAATTTATTTCACAAAAGTTAATCCATTAAGGATTACCTTGGCAGTGGCAAAATAGAGAGAAACCAAGAAAGCTCTTGCTCTTTCCCCATAAAGGTCAGGCAACAAAATCCCCACATCTCTTGCCCTACACAAAACTAGAAGACCCACATTTGACCTGTTTTCACAACTGAAGCCTAGAGGTAATACCACTAAATAGTTTACTTTATTTTATTTGTGGTCAAGAATTGTAAATTTCCTGCAGTGAATTCCACATGCTACTTGAATGCTATGACATATGCTGAATTTCTTCCAAAATCCAATGCAATCACAGGCAGGAAAAAAAAATGACCTTTAGAAATAGCTTTGAAAGAGGGTGTGCAGTTATAACTGTGACTTTCATGGTTTGCCGTGATTTTACTGGGTGATACCAAGTTATTAACTTCACTTAGTTCTTAAACAGAGATTACAACAGTGGTAAAGTGACTGTTCAACATGAGGTTATGGTGGACAAATATTTCTTTCTGAATTGTACAAAGAGGCATCTGCAAGGTCCTTGTACAAGTATAGTTGCAGTATAATAGTGAGGCAGTGAAATGGCACTTTTGCACAGCGTTATAACTGTTTAAGAAAATTAAAAATCAGAAAACAGAAAATTAAGTTTCAAACCATAAGACTACCTCAGCAAACTACATGTTAGCTTAAAAAAAAACTGGTAAAAATCCAGGAAATCACTACAAACAGCCATTAAATAGAATGGAATGGGTAGACACTTAGGTGTTAACAACTGGCATAACCCAACAAGCTATCCTGTGAGAACTAAGGCTTCTCTAGATAAATCTGGAAGAGCTCAGATTGTTTCCTTGTCAACAGCTAACAATGCTGTTTGAGGGAAGATTTTCATTTGGGGATCAATCTATAGGAGATCCATCTGATCTTTTCCAGCACAACTCACTTGAGACCTATTCTGGGGTGTGGAGAATGTAATATACTGGGAGCTCCAGTGACAGATCTCCTGCACTGAGTTTTGTAAATTTACCATTTATTGTATTAGATCCAGGTTTAGTCATCACTAGTGTAGACCAAATGAAATCAAGTCCCATGGATTTCAGAGGGACTACTCTACATATGCCTAAATCTGGATTCAACCCATTGTTCGAGCTAGAAAGGCAGCAGTGTTTCAAAGTTTTGGAAAACAAGGATATCTTAGCAAACTCCATACCCTGGTGTGGAGCATTTCCTGCAACTAGATTTGGACAAATATTCATTAATCATGCTCACTGAGGAAGTTGAAACTGCTGTTATGGCCCCTTGTGCCTTAAATTCAGTGTCACTTTCATTTCTTAGGTGACAGCACCCTGTCAACCCAGCTAACTTAATGTTTCCTGCACCGTAGCCTGTTTTTCATTTCCATACTTCTTGCAAGCTCATTAGATGCAGCTGCTGTCTCCTTGGCCATCTTTTTCTGCAAACACTGAAATAACATGAAGTACCATGTTGTATGGCAAGGCAGCATGATCGCATGGGCATATGAGATTATAACTCTGCAAGTTTCCAAACCTTCTCTCTGAATATGGTAAGTTCTAACATATCCATGACAGTGATTTTAATCCAATAATCCCTTATCTCAAGCTGGAATGGGGAAGGTTAGATCAATAAAGTGAATAACATGAATCCTTTGTATGTGATAAAATATTTTTTGAAGTTAAAGACACCTCATTTTGCAGCCTATAAAAGCATATCTCAGTTAACAAAGCTTCTGACAAAAACTCCTTTTTACAAAGTATTTTTACACCTACCCAGCCCCGCTTTTGTCCTTGTTCTCTATCTAGCTATAAGTTTTTGTTAACAGCATTGGCACTGGGAAAATGGAGACGGATGGCTAGAAAAAACACAGATTTTTGGTGTGGAGTTGACACAAGACGTTGGCAGTAAAGAATACAGTAAAGTTGAGATGGAAAAGAATGGGATTCTGCTGTGCCCTATCCTACAGTAGTTGTGAGTGCCTGCCTACAATAAGCAAGATGAAAAGCAACTGCCTCCAGCCTCAGTTACTGAGCATGTGTGAACAACAAAACAGAAAGAAAAAGACAAGCCTCACCAGCTACCCCCAGGATATTAAAAAAAACAAAACAAAACATAGATCTATGAGTTTGGCCACCATAATGGAAATCATAAGAAAAGTGGAAGCTGGTGAAAGAAAAATTAATCTTTGGGTGTATTTTGGAAGAGGCTTTCAATAGGTCTCTTGAAGGTTCAAGTATTTTTATTTATGCAAGGCTTACCTGACTTGGTTGTTTCATTTCTCATGTGCCCATTATTAGTTTTGGATAAAATGTCTGCTGAAACATGTTGAACTATTGTTGTTGGTTTTTTAATTTTTTTATGGTATAGAAACCTATCCTTATCCTTTCCATGTTATATCTCCTGCTGGCATCAAATTTTCTGTTAAAGGAGTAATGTCTTGGAACCTATCTACTTTGTTAACCAAGGTATAACTTAATTTAAATAAATATATAAAACTGTTCTGATTACCTGAAATAAAATGAAAAGGCATTCAGACAGGGGGTTCAATTGCCCTGTTGGCATTCTCGGGTTCAGCTTTAGTTGGACTCATGAGAAAAATTTAGGACCTAGGGTAGAATGTTGCAGTTTATTGCTACCCGTTCAGTGGAGAGATTCTGTTCTAGGCTCTAGCAAGACTGGAACAAGATACTGAAATAAATCATAAAAGCCTCAAACATTCATTGGTGGAGCCCTTCCTGTTAGAAAGGCTACTTAATAGGTCATTAAAAAAATCTGGACCCTGGAATTCAGTGCCAAAATATGCCACAATGGTTTTTATTAATAAATTCCAGCTCTGCTGGTGATACTACAATGACTTCTCTCTAGTTTGGATTGGCTTTCACAGCCCTACTAGTTACTGTAAGTCAGCCTGGAAAGGACCACACCTAGAGGAAAGGGTCTAATCCTGATCTGCTAAAACCATCAACACTGTCCTGCCAATCATGGTATTGTGGTTTTTCCATTTTGTACAATTTAAGGCTTGGTTGTTAAGTGAATTTGCCAAATGGTTTCAGAAATTGCACTGCCATGGACAAAACATCCTGTAAATTACATTCTAAAAGTTCACAGTCATTTTAAAGTGTGTACTTTAATAAGACATTTGCCAGACTTTGGAATGGTGTTGGGGGAAAATACATCCCATTTAAAACAGAAAATAACTCAGTATCTTGAGACATCAGGAGTGCGTGTACCAGATCTGGGTTTAGCAAAGAAGGTCCAGAATAGCTCAGATCTAGACAGTTCTGAATGTGTGCAGTAGCCATCCACTGTGAGTCCATATCTTTGAACAAAGTTACATTTGGTGCACTTGCTTGTCTCTGCTCTTCTAATTACAGTTCATAAGTATATGTAAAGAAGAAGATGGTAAATGGGGAAAAAAAGAGCACTTGCCAAGTTAAAATTAGTTGCAGAGACTATGTTAGTAAGATGTACCTTTCTGAAGAAGTTAGATGAAGGTAGAAGACATGAGCAAACTTTTCATCATAGCTCAGCTGCCTTGGAATAGTTGCTGGGAGCAAGCTGTCACTGTCCAGATATTCCTTCTTTTCACGGTTGAAGAAATGTAGTTGAACAACAGGAAGGTCATACAGGGCAGCATAGAGAACTTTTGCCCCCCTTTCGCCATGTTTAGGACTTAGCTCTCAGAAGCAGCAGCAAATATAGCCAATTATAAGAGATGGTTGGAGTTGTAGTTTAAAACATATGGAGACCAAAATATTCCTTGCCCCTATAATACAGTTAATTTTGAAAGATAAAATTTTCTTTTGGATTCGTTGTAGAAATCTAATGACCTGTGTTGAAATATCTTTTCTAAGGAAGCTTTAATTTTTCCCCCTTGTCATTATTTCAGTGTATGTCCCACTTTGTTAACTGTTGTCTCCAAGGAGCTTACAATGTACCAAGATAGATAGATCTAATATAACTGATTGCTCTCCTGCTTAAAAATATAATAAAAATGAATTTCACTTGTGGATGCGAGAAGCCATATCTGATTGAGGTCATTGCACTGGGGGAAGGTGCAAATTAATACACAGTACCATTATTCTGATTAAGATGCCCCACCAGCATTGCTGTTTGCTCCACAGGAGGAATCATACAGGCACATACTGCAAAGACAACTAACCTGGTCTTTCTCAAAAATGTATCAGAAACTATATATAAAATACACTGATGTTACCAAAGAACAAAAATTAAAACCATATAAAATCATGCCAGTAAATAAGAGATCACAAGTAAATCACCAACCAGTAATATATTGCTTTTGTATATATATTTTCAATAATTCTTTGCTTCAGTCACTACATGCTCCATATCCATCATCCTGTCTCGTTGTGACTTTGGTGGTAATTGAGCAGAAAAACAAACAAACATAAAAATCCTTAAACTATTTCCGTTTATAACAACTTCCTAGTCACTGGACCTATTGTTCTGAAATTCTTTAAGTTTCTTGCCTAGTCTTCTATAATTTATTCCATTTTCATACAAAATACTACTAATGGGGGAATCAGGGGAAGGAAATTGCTGCCCTCACATCTAAATTTGTAGATTCTCTTACCACGAAAGGTGCTGGAAAGTATAATTCTTTCTAGTGTTGCTGATCACTTTAACAGAGGCATCTCCATGCTGTAGGCGAATTTCATAGCAATTGCTTCTTCTCACTGCCCCCAGCCCAGTTATATAGGGGAACAAGTACATCCATATTGGAAGCATCAAGACAGCAAGGTTTCCCCTGCAGAAAAACCACCTTCACTCATTCATTTGAAACTTGGCAGGCTCAGTCACTGCCAAAGTAGCAATTATACCTGTAAATTTCATATAGTTCTGCCAAAGTAAAAAAAAATAGTACAGAGACAGCATGGTGTGGTAGTCTGAGCACTGGACTATGACTCTGGAGACCAGGATTCGATTTCCTGCTCAGTCGTGGAAACCCACTGAGTGACCTTGGGCACATCACACACTCTCAGCCTCAGAAAACCCTGTGATAGATTTGCCTTAGGGATGTCGTAAGTCAGAAAAGCTTGAAGGCACAAAACAACAAAAACAACAATAAAAATAGTATCAACAGTTCTTCATTTAGAATGCTCAAAATTTAAAGGAGTGTAGTGCACTCTCAAAAGCACCTATTATGACTGCAAAATGTATGTAATTTACAGTAAATGGGCAGCAGTTCTGGGATAGTGATGATCGTTTCATTTTTAAATTATAGTCAATAGGAAACAGGCAACTTTTGAATTTCCAAAGCAAGGTTTGGATTCACACTCAAAACAGATAATGCAGCTCTGTATTAGCACTAGGTGAGTCGGCCTGTGTTATTGCTGAATCAGGGTCAAACTCAAATCTCTGTGAGCGGCATAGCCCTTAATAGTTTGATCCTGTAAGGTTGTAAGAGTGTTAAGGCTTCATTTAGACTCAAGTTACTTTGTCTAGACCCATGTTACTCAAAGTGATGTCTTTGGAACTGTGCTAATCCATAAGCAATCAGCTGCTGGTCTGTGGTGAATTTCCAGAAAATGATGCAAATACAATAACAACATGACACAAATATGCTACTGGTCCCTGCCACATTGGGAAGATTGCGCACTCTACCACATGGCATGGACTGAGAAGCACTTAAGACTCTGAGAAAGGTCTTTGTACCTTGTGATCTGTCCGTGGTCCTGGAAGCCTTCTATCTGAACATCTTGCATCTCCTGAACTTGAACCCCTGTATTGTTTGCCTGTCTTTGTTCTTTTCCTTGAACGAGTTCACTTCAACTCCTGGATGGAATCTTCCTGGATTGTTCTTTCCATTTGCCATGGAAAGAGCCTTGTAGTGGAGAGTTAGAGGTGTCCAGGTCATTATAAAGTGGTCTTAGATCCTCCCCAGTTGATTAAAACTTTTGACTGGAAGCGGGAGAAGACTGGAAAGCATGAAGGATCTTATTGAGTTCCACTGGTTGTCAAATAGAGATCTTTAGTCTCTTACCTTAAGCAACATTTCTAACTAATGGCTAAACAGTTAATGGCTAAACAGTTCTAACTAATGGCTAAACAGTTCCTCATTGTGACCATATTGTGCCTTTTACCTATCTATATACTTGTTTATACAAGTTTCCCTCACTCATCTGATAGATTAGGGACTGGGGCACTGTCAGAAAATTGAATTAGTTGAAAAGTGGAATCCATGTATTGTATTGTAGGGAGCATGAAGGACTTACAGAGGTACACTTAGGACCAACCATGTACATGTTGCTTGCAAAGTCTCTTTGCCATTTTCCGCATGACGACACTCTTCTGCGTCGTCTTGCTGCAGTCCCAGGTCCAGAAGGGAGCACATCAGCAATGCTCCTTTCTGCAGCCGCTCAGTCCATGCAGAAGAGAACACAATGGCGCCATGTCTTCCTTCTGCAGCGCAGCTGGGCTTTTTCCATTGCTGCGCTACGTAAGGAAGCACCGCCAATGCGCTTCCGCATGGCCAGAAGTGACAGGAGCACCACGCGATCACAGATGCGAAATGGATTTTTTCCATTTTGCAAAAACTACGCAAGCACGACGCTCCGCAACAGGATGGCAGTGGGACAGCACGAACGTCATGTGGAAGCGTGACCTGCCAACCACTGCCATTCTGTGACAGAAACAAGACAGCGACATTGTGCAGAAAGGGTCTTAAAGTCTCTCAGCTGTCCCCTCTTAGCACTTTGCAAGCAGCTTGTGCATGTGAGCAGTTCCAAGCCAGCTACCATAGGCAAAAAGAATTGATTAAAAAGTGGAACCCCTGTCATATTACTGGAACTTGTCCTTAATTTGGAAGCATCAAAAGAATGAGTCATCAGATAACAGGGCATCAGAAGGTAGGGGCTTCATGTATAGGGTATAGTCCTGGAGTCCCTTCTGATTTTCTAAACCCCTGAACCTTAAATGGGAAACTTTGAAACACAAGCTAGACTTATTCTGCCAGGGTCCTTTATTGCTACTCTGCTTTCAAGCCCAGATCAGAAAGCCAGAAGGATCCTGGTCTGTTTTAGGAGGATGCAAGGGCTCCCTTCCTCTTTAGGTGGATTTAAGCCAAACTAGGGGATCTTTTCTGTTGCCCTAGAGTGCCTCAATTCAGAAGCTCTTTTTTCCCTTTCAAGGCACATATGGCAGAAGACATCTCCCTCCCAAATTTTGTTTGTTACTGTCAAGGCTGGCAGTGAATCATTTTACTGGCAATGATTATTTGACAATAAATGAAAAAAGTGACAGAAAATGAACAAGAGTATTTTTAAGCAGAAATCATAAATAACAAGTTAAAGTAATACAGTCACCTTAATGAATTATCTTGTTTGGCAACAAAACAGCAACAGAATTTAATGAGCAAGAATGATATTACTTGCTTTTGGTGTAACAAATAATGTGTTGCCCCTTTAGAGTTAATTTTAAAAGAACATATCAGGGGCATTTTGACAGAATTTTTCAAGTTTTCTGCTATTCCTTTCATAAGCCCTCCACGAGATTAAAAAGTGAGCAAGCAGCATAGATGTTGGAGGTAGAAAGGAATTGAGAGACACACCAGATTAGTGTCAAAGCTTAATTGTACAGTTGGCATGCTTTTAGGACAGTCTTCCTCTTCCTGGGACTTTCCAGATTTGCTGAACTGTGAGTCTTACCACCTCCAGAGAGCAAATGGATTGTGAGATTTGAACATATCTGGAAACTGCAGCATTTAGAAGGGCAACATAAACTCCTCAAAGGGCACTTTTAAAGGAACAGTGGAACAAAATATGCCAATTGTGGGCAACATTGGCATAATCATATGCCATTTTTTCTGTCAATCCCGTAGTTTCTATAGTTAATGTAAACAATCTGTGTAGTGGCATATCAACATGTTAAAAATTTTCCCTATCTACCATTAAGTGGAACAGATTTTTAGCTCATCAACAGTTAATGAAACAAGCCATATAATAAGCCATTAACAAGCCATATCTACTAGCATCCCTATCTCTGTTTTTGAAGTCTAAAATTGATTGTTAAAAGATTATAGTACTAACCAATGTCAGCATAACATCTAAATATGATATAGTATGAAGCAGCCTTTCTTAGCCTGGTTCCTCTAAACTGAAAGCCCTAAATTAGTGGTTCAGGGACCTTCTTTAAATATATTTCTTGCCATGGACCCTCAAGACATAATTCAAGTTTTAAAACCTTCGTGTGTATCAAATATTTATTTAAGATTGCCCATCAAGTATCTTCAAATTGGGGAGACAAGGGAAAAATAAGTAAATGCATCCTTCCTTGAGAGGGAGAGAAGACTTTTACTTTTCTGCTGTTTCTTTCTGCCAGTTTATTGGAGTGAATTGAACAACAATGCCCAGGCCCAGCCAGCCAGCCAGCCAGCCAGTGTTTGCCCTTCTCTCTCCTCCATCCTTTCCCACCCATACAGTCTATCAGAAATGCTCAACGCACCCCCCCGCCACACCCTTTGGTCTTTCTCACCAGGAGACGAGGAGACTGAGACAGGCAAAGAGGAAAGGAAGGGAAAAGGCAAAAAAAGGAGGGAAGGGGAGTTAGAAGACCAAAAATGTTGGTTGAGGCACTTCCCCATGAAGACTTTGTTGGGCCTCTTCATTTCTATTCATCAGCGTGTGCACTTTTGTCTGAGGCCGTTTCCACACTAGACTGTTGTAGTGCTATTATTCCACTTCCACATCGTATGGAATCCTGGTATTTGCAGTTTATAGTGCGGAAATGCCCAGATCAAGGGAAGGCTTATTTTACCAATAGTGATTTGTTGCTCCAGCTTCCAGTGCAGGGCACCTCTCATTTGGCTCGAGTGTGATCCTCGATGCAGAGTGGTGGCCAACTCTGAAAGAGGACATCAGGGAGGAGTGGGGCCAAATGAGAAGGAGGGAAAGGAGAGAGTGAGAGAGAAGAAGGGCAAACACCGAGTAGCTGTCTGTCAGCTCTGCTGTCACTCAACTGCTGAGACTTTGAGCCTTTCACAGACCCTCTGTGAGGGCATTATGGATTCCTAGGGGTCCCTGGATCCCAAGTTAAGCACCACTGTCCTAGATGCATGACCATTGCTCGTGCTAATGTGGTGTTATGGAATCTGTGGTCCATAACATATAGGGAGCATCATAAGGCATGAGAAAGAGGATTGAGACAAACACTGAAATCTAAAAATATTTAGAACACAGGAAAAGAAACATATCACATGTGGAGACAAATGATCCCTCTTGAGGCAAATTTAATTTTCCCCATCAGTGGAAGAGCTTTCGCTCAAGAAAATGAAGGTGCATTTTTATCCTCCCAAGATGGCCCCTGGACTGGACTGGATGGCCCCTGTGGTCTCTTCCAGCTCTATTATTCTATGATTCTAAGATAATCATACCAAATATATTTTTGCAAGATCTCATCAACTGGATTTAGTAGAATCAAAAATCAGAATTGGGTGAAACTTTTATAGGACAAAAAAATATCATTTAAAAGGTGAGCTTTCAAGTTCTTCAGAAGAGTCCCCCAAATCACTCTGGTCAGATATTAAAGCAGTAGGGGACTGCAGATTTGAATGCTCAGCTTGAAGTGTGATGATTTGAGGTTATATCTTGAGGGATATAAAATGAGTTGCCTTTCTCCATCTCTATAGATAAAGAGCTACCGGCATATGGCTTGAGGTATACCTTAAAGAGAGTTTTGTAGGACTTGAAAGCTTGCCTTTTGAAAGATATATTTTAGTAGTCCAGTAAAAGTATTACCTAAACCTTGTTGTTGATTTTATGGATCAAAGGATTTTCTTTTTTCATTTGATTTAGTAGCATGATTTGGGTTGTGCCCTAATGCAACTTTTATATTTTCTGGCAACCTTGAGAACTGGCAATTTACATTTGAATTGGCAATTTACATTAGAGGAGAAGGACAAAACTTCAGCCTTGATGCTTCAGCTCTTCCTTGTTAACATTCCTTATGAATTTTAATGGTGTTATAGTGTTCTTGTTGTTGCTGCTCCTCTGTAGGTGTGGAGATTCGCAGTTTCAGTAGGATGTTTATCTTGCTTTGTGTCTCCTTGACTTTCCCATAATTGTCCCTTACCTACTTAGTGCCATTTCCCCCACCCTCCATGTCACACCTTTTTTCTTTCTCTAGTATCTCGCAATGTTTTGGTCTGCTCACCTCTAGTTGTCTTTCACTGTCAGCTTCTCTGCTTAGCTGGACAGTGACTGCTTTGCTTCTTCTGTCTGGCTTCTGATTGCCTGCCCTTCTCTTCTTTCTGCTCATTTGTCTTTTCTTTTTCTTACTGTTCCTCAGCTTTGTGAAGGTCATAAATTCATGGAAGAGTGAAGGGGAATAATTCTATCTGGATCAGGGTTGTCACATCAGTGGTCAAAATCTGAAACCAGAGGATGGGTCTTTGTGAAGTCACAGAGATGGAGCAGGCAAGAATTGGGTGGTAGATTAGAACTGATTCTGGGTCAGTTGATCGTGGAAATGGGCATGAGGACAACCTGAGGGCCTTCTCTTTCATGAGAGGTCCAGTTGGCACCCTCTCTGCATTCTTTCCATCAGTGGGCAAAGATCTTTTTATTTAGGCAGGCCTTCAGTTCTTACATCATGTGGCAGAAGGCTGCTGTGCTTTTATCTTTTCTATTATGTTTTAAATGTTTTAAACTGTTTTTAACCATGCACTTTTTTTGACAGAATTGTTTTAATAGGGTTTTTTAACCATTATAAAATAATGCTTTAGCTGAACCTTGTTTTAAAATACTGAAAGGTATTGTGGGTGTTGTGCTGGGAGAAAGGGCATATAAGCTAGCTAGCTAACTAACTAAACCTGGGTAAATGGATAAAACCCAATTAATCAGGCAATATCGCAACACAGAGCCAGGGAAAAAAACTGAAGTATTTTTCAACAGACAGCAAAATGTACTCAATAACAGTCATGGCTGCTGCCATTCCTGCTGTGGCATGACACGTAAAGAATTTTTCCAGGGCCTTATACTACTGTTGGGTCTTGGGGAAGGCTCATTGTCACATCTTGGGGAGTTATCTCTCCAGAGCCTGTACCTCTGTTGCTGTAGGTTGTACAACATGAAGACTCCCAAGATGTGATGCTGGTGTTCCACTGTCCGCCTTGTTCCAAATGGGCCCAAATGTATACACACCATCTCTTATCAGTTCTGTTTGGCTTTTTGGTGCATTGGTATTGCACATGCATGACACAGCCAAACTCTGCTGAGAGGAGAGGATGGATTGAGGTAGATGCTCTGGCTCTTATAAAAATCAGGGTTTCTCCTCTTCTAGTGCTGGGTTCATCTGCAATTGTCTCCGTGACTGGAGATGC